>RHLP01000255.1:0-133931 GCA_003719405.1 Aspergillus incahuasiensis | reverse complement strand
AGGTGACGGTGTGGTAGCCGGAGATGGAGATCGCCTGTTCTTCTTGTCCTCTTCCACCCCAAGCCCCAGAAAACCACCCCCCGTCCCAACCCCCATCATAAACCGAATATCCCTCTGCTTCGAGTCCGGGTCAACGTGAACAGCCTTCTTCGCCCTCCCAGTCCCAGCACTCCCATTCCCACCGCGTCCGCCCCTCGCATCACCGCCCCAATCCCACTCCCACTCGCCCTTCGCATACGTTTTGTCCGCGCCATTGTAGACAGGCGAGTTGATTGTGCAGTCGCCCGAGCGGAACTGCTGCGCGAGCTTTGCTTCGCGGGTGCGCCGCCATGAGGTGCCGGGGTTTGACTCGGAGCGTTGGTGGCCCGAGGACGCGGAGTTCCAGGGGTCGAAGACGAGGTGGTTTGAGGAGGCTGCTGGGGTTGGTTTGTTTGGCGGCATTGTTGGTTTTTTTGGTTTTTCGGTTTTTTGTGAGAGGCTTGTCGGGGGGAGAGAGTGAGGTCGTGGTAAAGTTTGGTATGGTGGCCCTTGGAACAAGAATGGGTGCGTGGGTGGGCTGGCTTATCGATAAGGCGTTCATTGTTTGGGTCGTTGCTGGGTCAATGGGCCAAGGAATGGCCTTATTGGTGTCCAGCATGCTGACCAGGTATATTTTGAATAATGATTGACTGATAGTTGATCGCAGAGCTACTAATAAAGCTTGTTTCTGGCTTGCGCAGAAGCAATAATACTGTCACGAGCATACTAGACATGGTGTAGCCTGCTCAGGATATAGAGCGCGGATATATGTTTTGGATCGACAATGCAGGTTTCCGTACCTGAGCTTTGTCTTATCGACCTCGATCCTCTATACATCTCCTACAATGGCTCTTGGATGTTGACTGTCTTCTCTTCATTAGCTATTCTGATGCCCTCTCTACAGATTTAAAGCCATCGCAAGACCCAGTCAAGACCTAGTCCGTGGAGTCTTCTAGGACTCATCTAAAGATAAACTTCTTGTTATATGAGGATTGCTCAACTGCCATAATAATCTACTTTAATAAAGAGATGCCTATCTTACCAAAAGAGTTGCGTCTTTTGTCTCCAACGTTTGCAAAGCGCGAGCAAGGCAAAATCATAAACGCCACGAAAAGGTTGGAAGGACCTCAGCAACAGCTCCCGATGAGCAGAGAGCAGCGCTGAACTGCTTTGATGAGAGTTTTTCGCTATTATTGGATATGCACATCCCTGCTCTTTTGTTTTTCAGCAACCTTCAGTTATATATACTGTCCTACGAGTATGTATAGTACCGATGCAGTATCTTGTTTTCCCCCAAAGCAGAGATACCGTGGGCCTTGCAAGGCTCAAGGGCAATGGCATCTTTCCCCGCTAACCCATCTACTCCTTCACTAAAGCAAAAGCCCGCCAACCATCGCAGCCACCACTGCAGCAAAACCAACTGGCCCGAGCACCTGACTGGCCATACTCGACGTGCACTTCCGTTCCCCTGGATAGCAACCGTCAGTACATTGCTTCAGAGGTGTAGATGTAAATCATCACATACCGTCAGCATATGAGCACATGTTGGTATAACCCCAAGCGTCCAGAAGAGCCGCAGTATCATTATAGCCCTCTGTGGTATTTTCGGACCGGTTCAGCATGCACTTGTTTAGCCAGCTCGCATAGTCGTAGGGGACGGAGTCTGGCGCATTGTTGCAAATACACTTTATATCAGACTTGCGGGTACTGGCCTTCAACTCTGTGGTATTTGTACCGCAGGTGGTGATATTGCTCGTGAGGAAGGAAAAGTAGCCACCGTAACAGGACTGGGCGCAGGGCTGGTAGTGTTCAATCCAAGCGTTGTAGGAGCAGGGGACAAAGTCACCCGCGGCAAGACTGCAAGCCAGTAAAGCGAACGAGAAGATGATTGAGAGGTGCATGGTCGTCATCTGGGAGCGGATGTAGACTGGGATAAAAGCATTTTATGCACGAAAAAGCTTGAGACTCGAGAGAAGTTCAAGAATTGCGCATAATGATCATGCATCCGATTAGCCGTGTGCAGTAGTTCCTAGACTCGTAGTAGAAGATGAGCCTCCACAGAACAGTGGGTCGTTGTAGAGGCTAAGAGTCTTAGCGAGGCTTAAGTTCCCCAGGGCTGAAATCCTTTCCCCGTCCCTGCCTGATGGTGATAATTGAATAATCCCGGGCCTGCTGTCTGCAGTGTCTGGAGGGCTGACTCGGAAGATGGATCTTGATGGAGCGTGCCTCATCTCAACCTCCGCTTGACTTGATTCACGCAACTCGGCCGAGCAGGTCAAGTACAACAATGCCGTGGCCCGTGTTGAAGCGAGGGGAAAAGATCTAGGTCCCCACTCAAGGTGCGGCTAATCACCGTGATTGCAGGAGTAGTGGAGGCTCGGGCTCGTCCGCGCTGTTCCTGAGTTCTGCCCATACTCGGATTGTGAATTTGTGATGTCTGTCTGGTCTGATGTTGCACTGGGTGCTGGTTACATTGACCAGCCATTACAGCCGTCACAAGTGACCATCTCTCTTTGCCATGAACTAAGGGCAAATATCGAGACGAAACAATGGTCTATCACCCACTGACTGGCCATGCAAAGCCAAGCAGCGCTACTCCGAAATAGGCAAGAGACTCGAGTGGCCCTGTATATGAACACCGGCATCGGTGCGTCACGGGCCTACTGCAGGAGAAGCGGGACTCGAGGATGCGCCGTGGCTGCCCTGCGAGGTTCTCTAGTCAGAAACAGGCGATGCTTCCGTCCACCGTCGAAACTGCACTCCCCACCTCCGTCCCCTTGTTCGTCTACTTGCCTCGTTTACAGCCTCGCATGCAGCATTTGGAATACCAGGCTCAGCATCTGCTCTATTGCGCACAGTCTCTGCTGGTGCAAGCGAGATAGAGAAATATCCAAGAATGACTAGTTCAATATGTGACTTTTCTATAAGAAGGCCGTTGCCGTCTTACCAGCTCCAACCCATCTCATCATTCATTCTTTCCCTCACGCTCTTTGCCTGCAAACTACTTTCATTACTTTCATTGTATTCATTCACTTATCTACCTATACACTCACTTGATCATTTATTTCTCACCTGTCCAAGTCCATTTTGGACACTGTATTCATGCGTTTCCCCTCTACGGCGGTGTTGGTGACAGGATTTCTGCTCACTAGCACAGCCAACGCGAAAAGGAACATTGCCAATCCTTGTCCTGACGCCTGTTCGTCGAGCTCAGACTTTCAGACATGGACACCCTACCATGCTGTCGACCGATTGGCTCGCTGCAATCAAACTATGCTTCTCGACTTTGCTCTCTTCAACCCGCTGAATGATCCCCATTCCCATTCCACGATTTACGCCTGCACCTCACCGACGAGACCGAGTCGTACAGCAAAAGCACTCGACGTTCGACTGTTGATAATATGACCGAAAAGACCGTGACCTTCCAAATGAACACATGGGAATCATCCGCCGCAGACTCGAACCAAGTCATGTCTGTGGTTGAAGATGTAGCAGCATACATGCTCAGCCAAGAAACTCTCCATGGCTACGGATACTCTGGCAATGTGGCTGTCGGTTTCTACATTGGTGGCCAACTGGATTCCTCAAGTACCGCCACCTCCGTGGCCCAGCAGCTTCAGGCCTTTATCAGCGAGAACGGGGTCTCTACCCAAATGGCCTTGCAGTACTGTGGTACTACTGCCAACTACGTTGTTGGTCTGGCCGTCAACCTCGACAACAACCTTTCCGCCATTCAGCAATTGATCCAAACATGGACCAATGGCTCCGGCGTTACCGGCTCCCCAGGTCAGACTACTCTGCCAGAGACCTCATTGTGGATGAAGTCACCTATGGCAGTTACAAACGCCACTGCCCTAACCTCCCGCTCCTCCTCTACCCCACTTCAACGTCGTGATAGTGATACATGCTCCACAGTGCAAGTTGTATCAGGCGACTCGTGTGCTACTCTGGTTGACGAATGCGGCATCACTAGCACTGAGTTCTACAAGTACAATACTGCGTCCGATCTCTGCTCCTCATTAGCAGTTGGGCAGTATGTCTGCTGCTCAGATGGGACTCTTCCTGATATGTCCCCAAACCGTACAGCAACGGAACCTGTGCCACCTACTTGGTCTAATCCGGAGATTACTGCTCAGCCCTCGCAGCCGCCAACAGCATCACCCAGGCTGATATCGAATCGTATAACAATGGAACAACTTGGGGCTGGCTCGGCTGCGACGATCTCCAAGCCGGTCAATATATTTGCTTGAGCTCTGGAGACCCGCCGTTCCCGGTTCCCATGACCAACGCGGTGTGTGGTCCTCAAGTCCCCGGTACGACTGCCAACGGCACCTCGTATCTTGAATGGGGAACCCTAAATTCATGCCCGCTCAACGCATGCTGTGATGTCTGGGGTCAATGTGGTATCACGCCTGAATTCTGCAACATGACCGAATCCGTTACGGGTAACCCAGGCACTGCTGCAGCAGGGTCCAACGGTTGTATCTCTAACTGCGGCACAGCGATCACCAATGACGCAGACGGACCGGACGAGTTCTCCGCCGTTGGCTATTTTGAAGCGTTCAATGTCGATCGAAGCTGCTTGAACATGGATGTTTATAGCATTGATGAGTCCAAGTACACCCATGTCATCTTCGCCTTCGGAACCATCAACTCAGACTACTCCATCAGCATGAATTACACTGAGCAATTCGAACAGTTCCTGGCTCTCTCAGGTGTCAAAAAAATTGTCTCCTTCGGAGGCTGGGCCTTTTCGACTGATTCCGACACCTACATGATTTTCCGTGAGGGCGTCACGGCCGCCAACCGAGCAACCCTAGCACAGAACCTGGCAGACTTTGTTACCAAATATGATGTGGATGGTCTCGACTTTGACTGGGAGTATCCGGGAGAGCCCGATATTCTGGGCATACCGGCCGGCAGTGACGATGATGGCACGAACTACCTGGCTTTTCTCAAAGAAGTCCGCTCGGCTATTGGTTCCAACAAGCTTCTGTCAATCGCGATGCCAGCATCTTACTGGTACTTGCAAGGTTTCCCCGTGTCCGGGATTAACGATGTGGTTGACTTCATCATCTACATGGCGTATGATTTGCACGGCCAATGGGACTATGGGAATGCTTACGCCGATGATGGCTGCGCGGACGGCAACTGCCTGCGCTCGCATGTTAACCTTACCGAGACCACTTATTCCCTTTCCATGGTGACCAAGGCCGGTGCGCAGACAAATAAGCTGATGGTCGGAGTCAGCAGTTATGGACGTTCTTTCGAAATGACATCGGCCAACTGCACGGGGCCCATGTGTACGTACACTGGACCTGACTCTGGAGCGACTCCCGGTCGGTGCACTCAGACTGCTGGATACATTGCGGATGCAGAGATTAATGAGATCCTGGCGGAAAACCCAACAGCAGAGTCCCTGTTTGATGGAGGCAGCGATTCGAACATTCTGGTTTACAACGAGACACAATGGGTTGCGTACATGACTGAGACCACCAGAAGCACGCGAACCAGCTACTACAAGAACCTGAACATGGGTGGCACAACAAACTGGGCAGTTGATCTGGAAAGCTTTGTAGCCAATGCATCCAGTTTGGAGATTGTTAACAAGAGTGCTACCTTGTCACTGGAGAACCAATGCGAAATCCCCGAGGCGGGTGAGGTTACCGCTGCGAAGGCGAGTTCAGAGCGCAATGTGGCTGGCTATATCGACGCCTTTATCTCTCAGGTTCGGTCAGGCAATACTGGTGCGTATCCTAGTCATCCTTCTCACTCCGTGCTCATCGTCAATGGTAAACTAATATGACCTCCTCACGCAAAGAGAACTGGGATACAGCTCTGTTCTCAGGATATGCAGTGGTTGATTGCTCCAACTACCCCGAAGGGCCTTGTGGTTTCCCTACCGGCAACTGTTCCGATTACGACCAACCAGCTCAATATTGGACGCAATACGTGGTGGCCAATTTCTTCACTTACATGACCGAGTTTGGCGACCTATTTGATTTGGCCACTATGAACACCACGTTGAAAGTCAAATTGATTGTTGACGATTTCCCCACCAAAAGCCCAGACGCCATTCCCGGCCTAGAATCTTTCTTTACCGACCTAGCTGGGTCGATGACCATCGCAGCAGGCGCGACGGCAGGGCTGGTAGAGGGTGCATTGGTCTCTAGTATCACCGGAACCCTAGGAGGCCTATTCTCAGTCATGAGCGCAAATCTTGCCGATACATCTGCCGCAACAGCTGAAAACGAACTCGTTGCCCGCGCTCAGACGCTCTTCACTGCAGCATACGATTCTGTTAGCTCAACCCTGATCGATGTTTTCGAAAAGGGCGACATTTCCTCTTTTCCGTCCGCACTCACAAAGGGCAACTACGACTCCTCTCTCGCCAACTTCTTCGACGGCCGCTACATCTTCCTGCAGACAGGGTCAGAAAGCAAAACATTCGAAAACACGCTCAACACCCGCTTTTCGCAGAACCTAGTCGGACTCGCCCTCGTGGCCGCTAACTACTACATCCTGCGCGACGCTCATTCAATTAGCGACTGCACCTCCACCACCAGTGGCACCGTCATCAACGGCAGCTGCTACACCCTCGAGTACCCGGGTAGCGGATGGGCCCTGGTCGACCCTGTGTACTCCTCACCAATCAGCGCCGACGACCTAACCAAGCTCACCGACACATATGAAATCACCCTGACCGACCTGTACGACAACTCGTACACCTGTCAGAATCAGACAGGCGGGTACGGGGGACAGATGCCTGCGGTTGATGTCCTGTCTACCACCTCGTCGATGCCAACATGCTTTTACAATTTGCCGGTGTTTACCGTCGAGCCAGATACCCGCGGCGATGACAACTGGGATGCCTCGCCGTGTCTGACCTGGGCATCAAACACTACTGCCAAGAGCACAGAGCTAGGGGTCTCGTATATGCCGTCTAATCTCGCCGCTATTTTCAAGAGGAGTTTCTGCGAATGTAACCAGAGTGAGCGCGAATGTTTGCTGGCCTGATGCAATTATGCATCTGTGACTACCTATTCGCTGAAGTTATTTACTAGGCGCCATCAACAATTACACCGTTGGATAATAGACAGATAAATGCATAGACAGACAGATAGAAGAAACGATAGATAGGAAAGCTTATTATGAGCACCTCTTTAGGAATCGTGATTGATTTTTACAAGAAACCCCGATGTCAGCTCAAACCATTCCTTCTTTATTTTCAAGCTAGAAGACCACGGCTAATTGAGACCCGAGCAGTACTCGGCATCAACGATGGTGGCTCGAGCCTACATATGGAATACCCCGATATAACCTGGACGCTTAACAAAGGTCGGGCTGGATTCTCTTGCCACATTCCGTGTCGTCGTCGGACATGTAGTACGATGCATGAGAATTCCATCACCCGACTCTTGTACTTTACATTTGAGGATAGACTCGCTACAAATAACGATTCTTTAGGCGATAGTCTATGCCACATCGCTTGCCGCTGTTCGCCGATCGACTCTTGTGAGTGTCCATTGGATTGTAGTCAGTATGTACAACGGCTATGATACATGGCCCAGAACGCCAATCGTGCTTGCTATGGTACATGTATGTAGTGAGGTTGAGGAGAGTGGTTAGTATATTCCGAAGAGCGTTTAAGGAGCGCGAAATGTATGTCCAATAGTTGCAGACATGGCCTTAACACTGGCCGATGTTCAGCCGCAGGCTATCGAAAGCCAATGACGGCTGGAGTCCGGTCACCCGGTCTGGGTACAATACATCGGGTCCTAGTCCAGATCCCGGTCTCGGGGGAAGCGGGAAGGGGTATCAGTTGCCCGCAATGGGCTTAAGCACACCATTGTCATCGTATCGCGCTTCTACTCTGCGTCAGCATCAACCCACCCAAGCACCAAAGACAGGGAAACAAATAAAGGCAAAGGGGGGAGGAACATACTAAAAAACGTATAAGAAAGCGTAATCGTATCAATCCCCTTCATAGCCGGATCATTGACGAAATCCGGATCGATGAAGAAGAACACGGGCATATCAACGCTCTCCCCGGCATTCAGCTTCTGCTCCTCAAAGCAGAAGCACTGGATCTTGCTAAAGTACGGCGCGACCTGGCCGGGCGTGACGCTGTACGTCGCCACGCCGATGATGTCCGCGGGGCCCTTGTTCGTCGCCGTGTAGAAGGCCAGCGCGGTCTCGCCGGGCAGCACGCGCACCTCGCGCTGCTGCGGCGTGAACTTCCACGGCAGCACGTCCGACACGGAGCCGTTGAATGTGATCCGCAGGCGGCGCGAGTCCGTTACGGGTGTTACGCGCGATGCGGTGTCGCCGTCGCCGCCGGCGCGGTGCGTCAGGACCGGTTGCCCGTTCCAGCCGGTTTGCTGGCAGATCTGGAGGCGGTGGGCGTTAGTAGGGACTTTGGCTCTGGCTATGGCTCCGGTTCTTGGAGATCCAGGGTGCAGGGTGTAGGGGGCGCGGGGTTGCGGAGTGCGAGGGTTGGTGGGTGTCGGAGGGACAGACCATTTTGTACAAGGGGACGGAGCCGTAGGCGAGGGCGACAGTGCCGAGGATTATGCTGACGGTGTAGTACCTGTTTTGATCAATAAAATTATGTCGTTGTGTTGAGGGCTGGCGTACATTGTGGACGCATTGCGCTTCTGCGACTGCGGCGTGTTGAATGGTGCTGATGATTGTTGTTGTAGGTAGGCATTGCGCGTGAAGTACCTCCTTCCGGCATCTATGCTTCTAGCTTGGAAAAAGGCAGTGCGCGGGGCCCCGAGCCCTTGGGATAAGCAGCGACCCCATAGAGGCGACAATCGAGAAAACATGGTATCTTGGAGATGCGGCGGATATCAACGGAGGAGAAACATCGCACCATCGGCCGACAAGGGATTTAGATGCACGTGATTCGTCTTATCGATAAGCATTGCTCCACTTTGCAGGCACCGCTCTTTAGCCCTAGATTGGTGATCTACGTATGCTACTCTGGGGTGATAGAGGAAGCTTGTATGAAGTACAGTTGTCTTGCGTATAATACATAGGAATAAGGACATTCAGTCCCAGAGAGGTGATCAGCCAGCACCTGCTAAGGATAACAATACACCTGCTTGAAGAGATCAATTCACGATACTCCGTCCAATCCTGCCGAAGACACCTCGAACCATGTCGGGGCTTTCTCTAAAACAAGTGAGAAGGACCGCCGCACTGATGGCGAATGCAGCACGCTCCCGATATAAATACTAGACAAAAGTTCCAATTAGTTAGAGTTAGACTCTCGAGTTGGAGCACGTTGCAGAAAAAGGTGCTTGTGGCACGCGCACTGGCACACCTGGAGCGGTGTAACCATCCCCAGCCAGACAGGGCAAGTCGCCTTAAAGAGGGATTCAATCTTACCTTCTGATCATAATACCTGGGTAGCACAGTTGCTGCGGCCCTGGGTGCCACGAACAATGCAATCTCCTGTCGCTTCTTTGCATGCTCGACTAGAATACTCCAACCGCACATTGCGCATCCAGCCCCGACGCAGAGTCCAGAATCCCACATCTGCGGTGTCACCGTCGCCTTATTGAGTAGTTTGGGCCCCAGCCTTGTTCGGCTAAGACAGACAGAATAGTAGAATAAGCTGACGAATGAGGCAAGGAACGAGGAGGACCGCAAAGCGTCGGATATAGCCCGTCGGATAGACGCCGCTGACTTCATGGAGCGTAAACGAAAGGCAATTTGCAGTGGGATATAGGTTGCACAGGCGAACTTAAATGTTTTGACGAACCGAGAGATGGCATGCTTCTCACAGTTAGGGCCACATCCCATGTGCACCATTTCGCAAGGGATCGGGATGGTTCTAGCCGGGTCGCCCCATTCGGTAGGCCAGCCAAAGTCTTTGCACATCGATTCTAGTAGCGGAGCTTGTCCAGTATCTTTTCCATAGACGAAGATTCCTCTTCGTGCGCGGCGAAGAGCCTCAACCAAGCGTTCATCTACCTTGGCTGCCTCTCCAATCCACTTTCCATATGAACTCGGCAACCTTTCTGGGGCGTAGAACCAAGCCCACATCACTACTGCCGCACTAGCAGCAAACACAGCAGAGTCTGCAAGCCCAGGGATGATTGAATTTGCCAGAGTTTGCCCACGGCTGCTTGTCCACTTTTGTTGCGCCCAACTCCAAGAAATACAGGCCAGCGAATCGAGTGCTCGAGTGACAGTGAAAAGCGTAAGATCCATAGTCCTCCCTGCAATGTGGGATCGTTGATGCGGGTATGACCTGGCTGTTGACTGTGGACTGGGAGCAGCTGTTTCCCGACCTGTCTCATTCTGGGATTCAGCGTACAAGTTCTGTAAGGTGACAGGCCGCCGATTCAGAATCTGAAAACTGAACCACGCAGATACGAATGCAGTAGCCAATTGGATCAATTGGGAGACTCTCTTCGAGTTTAAGCTCCTGGGGTCCGAGCCAAGTCTACGACAAGCGGTTTGTAAGACTCTCAGAGCCAGTAGTGGGAGCAGAGTTGAGCCCCCGACGAGCGCGCCGCAGAAAGTCGGGAAGCTTTCTAGGCGCAGTGTGCCCGCGAGCACTCGGCGCAGCTGTATACATAATGTATCAATATTATTTTTCGCACCAGAAAAACGAGGGTAGCATAGGCTAGGCCTTGATGGCTTGATAAAGGAAGATTCCATGATTCACCGCTACAGGAGAAGCCAAACGGGCGTAGAGAGATACATACCTCCTCAAGTTTCCGTCGGTAGCTCCAGTCACTATTGCTCCAAAGGCGCCGTAGACACGCTATGATTTTCGGTGTCGCTGACGACAAATACCCCAGCGCATAGGCCCGCAAAACTCTGGATAAAGATTCCATTACAAATCAACAACACTCTAGCACCAGTAGCATGGTTGCGTACCCTCCAAGTTGAAGTAACACAGTTTCTACGGGAGGTAGTACTTACGGCTTGAGTAGTTGCGCGGTTCGATGGTGCCTGCGAATGAGCGCAGCAGGGTCCATCGCGTCTCGAATCCCCCTAGTTCATGACAACTGCCGAAATTGGATACAACCGCAATATAGCGGCCTGTAAAATAGAGTCAGTACGTTTTGACCGTGGCGCAATTACCCAATCATCGTACAATGTCGAGTCGTACAGTCTGAGTAGATATGCAGCTGCTCAGGGCGTGACGCAGAGCGCAAGTTCTTCGGGGAAAGCGAAGACCCTCGGTATTCGACAGATTTACCCCGTACTTTTGTGGACCTGCACAGTTTACTGCATTTGACCTTAGCTCCTGGGTCACTAAGGAAGATCCTCCGGTATGATCTGATGTGCTGCCGTGCGGTACAAGCCGAGGTTGCCTCGGTTTCCTTCCGGAGAGGTGCTGGGGTCAATATAAACTGGTTCAGGGGTAGCTCTCCGCCAGAACCCTTACGGCAGATTGCAATTGTACCGAGACTCGCCAAAACCTAGGGTTGCAGGATGCCAGGTACGCGGCAGTAGTGGCACGTCCAGCAGCAGTCCCTTAGGGCGCAGTGGGGCAGAAACAAGCGTAGTCCAGGATGGAATCACCAAGCCAGTTTGACGGCGGACAGCTGTGCCACGGATCGATTTGGGCGGGCGATTCGGGCGAAATGAATAAGAAACAGCACAAAGCCAAAAGGCAGGGAGAGGCTTCTAGGAGAATTAAAAGGATGGGAGAGCCACGGCCATGTCGATTGGATGGGGTTGTTGAAGAACAAGGCGGTACTCGCAACGGTTTCGGAAAACAGAAGGTTGTCCGTGCACCCTTGACAGGCCATTTTGTTGGCATGTGATCGACCCAACCAACCTTAGCAGCACCGCCGCAGGCCGACGGCTATGCTCTCTCATCAAATTCAACCCTACTGCTCCGTATATCCAGCTTCTTGTCATCTTTCCACTGCCCGAAAACGGATAATGCGGGGGGTCGCGTTTATTATTTAGCTCCTTCTGGCTTCTTTCTTTGATTTCCTTGTCCTAATCTTCAAACCCGTCGCCGGGTCACTTCGCTGTTCTTCCTCTGCGGCCTTGAGGTACCACCACATCTTGGTCCTGGGATACACAAAGAAGCATTCCTCACGCAGCGCACAGTCCAACGGGCGACGTCGACCTTGAGCTTCGAGTCATTTCAACTTCTCGAAAGCCGTTCTCACTGCGCACAAGGAATCGCCAAACTAACATCTGCGACCGCCTGCGGGCGCTCGCTATCCGCGCCGATAGATGCCTGTACTCTATACTCGACATATCGACTAATCATAACTCACTCTTTTCTGTTCCATCAAAACTGCAATGATGAGCATGAACCCTCCAAATGGCATGCAAGGCCGACATGCGCGCAATAACCCAGCACAACCCTTTGGCTGTGAGTCTTCCTTATCCCTGGACTTGAGGATACTGATCCTAATCGAGTCCCCTGCTGGCAGATGCGTTCCCCGATTTCCATGAGGACATACCCTACGAACCCGCACCAGCTTCACCTGTTGGTCCGCCGCTCCTTAATGATACCGAGACCAATATGCTTGATACTTTCCTCACGACAATAAACACTAACCCTTTCACAAACGACTACTGGTTTTCGGGCTCGCAAAATGAGACGAATGGTACTTTTGGTCTACCCGGGTTTGACTGGTCAGCTGAACTACCACCAACGTTTGAAGGCTCTACATCTTCCCTTCCTCCTGTTCACCCGCCATCGTTTTCCCAGCGGGGCATAGAAAAGTCTTTTGGAAATATCCCCGAACAGTCGAGCCCGGAAGTATTGACCGCTGCTTCTATGCTCTATCAGAACGGGCTGAACGGCGCCGAGGTCAGCTCCGCTTTCGGGAATCAACCGCTTCCATTCTCTAATGTCGACTACGCGCAACCCAAGGTATCTGGCAACGGGCGGCAACACGCTAGCCATATGCCGGACAGGCGGACCAGCATGTCCTCTAGAACGCAATTATCCACCGGGTACCACACAACGGAAATGTTCTTCGACGTCCAAGAGCCAATATCAACAGAGCGACAGCTGATTGCCAGAGTTCAGCCGCTTCACTGGGGTTCCGACTCTAGCTTTAGGGACAGGGGGTATATTGCGCCTCCCGATCAGCCTGATGAAGAGCAACGCACGAAGGAAATGATGGAGAAACTACAATGCCTCGAGCCACAGAACAGTGCTGCCAATACACGACCACCGACGCCAGATCGTCGTGTGAACCATCAATCCGTTCCAGGGGGCGCGGAGGCGGTTAGTCCCCCTAATGGACTGAGAAAAGATTATGGCGCCAGTATAGAAGATTTGTCACACCCGAAAAAAAAGCAGAGACTGTCGATCAAAGAAGAGGACGATGAGACCTCAGATGGCAACACTTCCAGGCAACGGCATAAACGCGCCAAGGGAGGTAGACGACCATCCACTGAAGCGGTCCGGAAGTCGAGACCTTCGCAAAGCGCAAAGTCTAGAGAGAACTTGACAGAAGCGCAAAAACGAAGCAACCACATACATTCAGAACAGAAGCGGAGAAACCTTATCAAACAGGGATTTGATGATCTGTGCAGACTTGTTCCCGGTCTAGATACTGGCGGATACAGCAAGAGCGCCGTGCTCGCCTCAGCTGCCGACTGGCTGCAGGAGACCATAGAAGGCAACAAAAGACTTAAATTGCAACTGGAACAACTTTCGAGCTTGTATAGCTCGGATGGTTTGGTGATGCGGCCATGAAAATGATCTTACACGATGATGACCTTCTTACCTTCCTTTGCATCTGTTGTTTTCTTTTTCAGCTTTGATTGAAGCGGCTTAGCGATTTGGTCGGATGCCGGATTGGCGGAACTATAGGCGTTGAAGTTGTCGCACTCCTGGTCCAGGACATGATACCTCATATATTTTGCTTGATTTGCATTGATGGCATACCCAGCAGCGATGCCACAGCCCCCAATGTGGGATAGTAAATCAGGATGATTTGATGAATAGAGAATAATGACTACCACGATGACATCATCTCAAAGCTTCGAACTTTACTATGTTGTATCTCCAACATGTGAAAGTTGCCCCAGGTGAGCTAAGCTGGCATTCAAAAGTGGTTTAGCGTATTGTTTGTTATGCTGTGGGTAGGATATGTGCATGTGACTATCTATTGTGCTCCTTGGCGCGTCTGCTGGGGAGCAATCAGCGGTCCGCACTCCGCAACTTCCAGATCATCTCCTGACTCGAGCATAATTAAGTGAGCAAGCCACAATTGACTCTTCACGATGCCCCCAAAACGAAAGCATGCCGGCGATGCGCCCGACAAGGACAAGAACAGTCGACGCAAGAAATCCTACGCCTACCTGAAGCCTCAAGTGCGACATATTTCAGAGAGAACAATCAAATCAAAATGGTCTACGCTTCCGGAGCCAACACAAGACAAGATACGTGATATGCTTCGAGCCCTCGAGCGCCCTGTCATCGTCGGGCAACAGAATGAGCGGAAGCGCTACGAAGCACAGGCGGCTGTTCAGGCTGTTGTGAAGAAGTATGTACTTGCGCATCTGATTATTCCATCATGTAGCTAAACGATGTTGGTACACTCTAGCCTTGGAAAGCGACTTCCACGAATGCCTTTTCCTCCGTTGACGAAAGACTCCATTTTCGAGTACGAAGCGGCGCTTAAGGATCATGTTTGTCTCCTTACTTTCCAACAAGTAGAGACATGCTGACTCGCATGTTTAGAGCGCGCTAGAGGCCTCTCTCTCTACAATGAATGATAGCATCGATTTGTTGGACAACGAGATTGCGAAGGAGGAGGCACTTCTTGCCAGGGAAACAAAGCAGCTGCAGGAGCTAGAGAAAAATGCTAAGCGCGCCGAGGCAGACCGGAAGAGGCAGATGAAGAATGTATGTTGTTTCGCAGCCGTCGACTTTATTATGTCACTAATTGAACGCAGGAGCATCCTGTTCTCCGGAAACTACAAAGCGGCCCCGAGCGACATACCGAGGCAACGTGCGGGTTCCATTTGTCCCATGCAAAGGACTCGCAGCTGGACTTCAGCGAAGTAAGTGCTCGGGTCCTCAATTATGCGCTTCTGTCTAATATGTTGTTCTTTAGCTCGAGTCCGATCCGGAGGTGTCCGATATACTGAAGCAGTTGAACGGTCACCTAAAATCGATGCAAAGCAACACCGCCCCTCTTTCTGGACTGAGTGATGCCATTAAACGGTCCCAAGCAGCGCTCAGCCTTGCCGCTCTGCCTGATGACTGAGCATTGTTTTTGACGACTACATGGAATCCGCCAGGAAATATATATCCCCGAGCGTCTAGACCACCGAAGCTAGTATTGTACAAACTCTGGAAACTCAACGGGATGAAGAGACGAGAGCGTCCACTATCCATATGCGCGACCGTTGAGTGGTTTCAGTAGCATGGCCTCCTGCTAAGGCGAGGTGTACAACGGCAGGTTACTCACAGAAACCGCACGCTTCCTTGAAAGTACCTGGGGCACAGTGATGAAACATGCAACGCCATGAAACTCTGTGGGTGAACCAAGCTCAGGAATGTAACAAAGCGACAAGTTTCCTCAGAATGGAGAGTATACAGCTGATCTGGGTGTCATTCAGCCAAACCTGATGTTCAGCGCATGTTGTTTGATGTTAGCTTAGACCAAGGCCGGCCCAGCGGATCTCGCCATGCTTACAGACCGCTTTGGGGGCATAACATTGGCAAACACTCCCAATTCGGATGTATAGTCTAGAAGGAATCTGAAATGGGAGCCTGATAAATAGATAATTAAAACCGAGGCATCAGGCCGCACATGAGTTCGGAACAGAGTACCGTACCGTAGGCAAGATCTTTCCGGGGCTGAGAGCCGTGTTGCTGGGCCGCCCCGACTTAAAGAGCGGCGTTTCCCAATGCGGAGAAGGCCGGCAATCGAATTTGGCTGCCGAGACTGAGAGCCCACTCTGCCAGTATCAGAGCCCAAGCCCAAAGTGCCTGAGTCCCGCTCAATCGGCGGGGAAATTGTGGTCGCATGTATCTCCAGCTTCGCGGATGCTAGTGTGCAGCTGAACCGATGGTCGCTGGTCCTCCCTTCCGCTGAACCCACGTCGGTGCCTGCAAGTGCCCATCTCATTCTGTCCCTTGTGTTCCCGACCGACGAGCGACCGCGACAGCAGCGAGCCGGTCTCTGCGCAACAACTTTGCGCCTCGCGATCAATGGCGGAGAAAATCACTGCGCAATCGGGTTCCGCCCCAGACCAGCACACCAGCAATGGAGCGGCCGAGAACCCGACCTCCAGCAAGATCGCAGATGGAAGTACCTTTAGCAGAGCCGACCCAAACGCGAAAGATACCGCGCAAACATCGCCAGCTCTCAAAGCGGAAAGTACTACTCCTGGGGGCGCACGCACCAGCCCGAAGAAACGGCGCAAGGTCAATCATGGTAAGAGCTTACATCCTGGCAGGCCACGACAGCGGTTCCCTACGTCTGCCTTGCTGCTACAGCCTTCAAACCACGTTGCTAACCAGTGTGCTACACTTGCAGCATGCGTCTACTGTCGGCGATCGGTAAGCCTATCACCCCATGGGGGGTTTTATCCTCATCACCATCGCCCCCCTCTTCTCACAGCCCCTCCCCACCCTCCTTTACTGGGATCTTGAAAAGAAATATGAGCTCGGGTGTCTCGACCTCTCCCCGACCGAGATCTTCATTGGTGTGCATTTGCTGACGGAAGGCCGCTTGCTCACGTGTTACAGCATATGACTTGCGATTCGGTAAGACCTACCCTGAATGATACGCACACGAGTCCTTGTGAAACGTATTGCAGGATGGAATCCGGAAGAACACAAATCGTTGCTGACTATCGTCTTTTTCGCAAATCAAGGAACGACCCTGCACACGATGTATAAAGCGCAATATCGGACACCTGTGTCATGACGAACCGAGAGAACAATCGAAGCGATCGCGCAGTGAGCACGAACAGTCTGCTGCGGACGAGGAGGGCTCTTCCAACACCGAATACTCAAACGTTAACGCCATGCCCCGCAAGGTTGATATCCAAGATGCTGCAGGCCAGCAGATCCTGGGCGACGGGTCGCTTGGCCTTACTTCGTCCTCTATGAATGCGGTGCAACCGGGGCCCATGTCCTCTTCTACAAACCAAACTATGGGTGTCACGTCCCAGCAGCAGCGTAAGCTTCTTCAATTGCACATACTCTTACTTCGGGTGCCTTGCTGATAAGCTCTATAGTACTTGGATATAACGACTGGGTCGGAGGTCAAAACCAGTATCAAGAAATACATGCATTCCACCCTTCATATATGTTCAACGCGCCGGAGGTTACGAACGAGTACAATCTTCTGGGCGACTTTCTCAGCAACAGTTTGTTGGACGATGGCAGCATTTTTCAGAACGACGATATGCAGAGGATGTATTCAGATCCAACGTTAATCAACTCTATGGCTGTGCTTGGAGGCCCCAATACGTCGCTGCTTCAGCACTCACAACATCTACCACTGACTCAGAGCCAGCAAAATCAGGGTGACACTACTCCTAGCGCTATGATTGGAAACGATAAAGCCCGGGAAACGTATTATATGACTGCAGCAGACCCCGCCGGGTCCGATCCACCAGAAGAGCGAATGAACAAGCTTCTCAAAGCAAAATATGATGCCGGGCTACTGCGGCCGTTCAACTACGTCAAGGGTTATGCAAGGCTCAGTTCGTACATGGAGAAGCACCTACAGCTGTCATCGCGCCAAAAGATCGCTCGGCAACTAGACAAGTTTCGACCCAAGTTCCGGGACAGGATGCAGAAGTTAACGGATATCGAACTTATATTGGTGGAGATGTGGTTTGAGCGAAGCTTGATGGAATATGATCGTGTCTTTGCTAGTATGGCAATACCTGCATGCTGCTGGAGACGGACGGGTGAGATTTTCCGAGGTAATAAGGAGATGGCTGAATTGATCGGCGTCCCAATTGAGGTTCTCAGAGACGTGAGTTTTTTAAACCTATTTCTGCCCAGCATGATTCTGACTTTGCTACGGCACAGGGCAAGCTGGCTATTCATGAGATAATCGTGGAAGACCAGCTCGTGAGCTATTGGGAAAAATTCGGCGCCATCGCCTTTGATAACACACAAAAAGCGATGCTTACGAGCTGCACTCTGAAGAATCCCAATGCCAACGCTCCAGGCGAAGGTATACCGTGTTGCTTCTCATTTACTATTCGGAGAGATAATCACAACATGTAAGTCAGCCTCTCTGCCAGGCTTGGTATGGCCTCTCTGACTAAATTTCTTTAGTCCGTCTCTTATTGTCGGCAACTTCCTACCTTCACAACGGGATAGCAGATAGTATCAGCAATTGCCTATTCATCAATCGGCGTTACGGGGTCCTTAGGTAAATACATCGGATATTGGCTTGTTGTTCTCTATCGTCTGGGTCGCAATCATACGACTCAAACATGTCGATGCTCGTATATACCATGACTGCTGCGGAATATTGTACTATATTCTTTATGAAAGGATAATGTCACGGGTTTGTCTTGGAATCTCCATTTTAGTCTGGTCTGTCTGTTCCAGTTTCTATGTAACTACACCTAGAGTTATGATCATGTGCCAACCCCCCAGGAGATTCTTCTTTTCAAACCCGCTCAACCCCCTCAATTGATTCCTTTCGCATCAAAAAGATGTCTTCTATACTCGATCTAAACGCTATGGCTGCAAAACATGCTACCAAGCACAAAAACCAAACTGAGGCCATACTATGTGAGTCTAGTCAGTATTCCTGAACGGCATGCTGATTCTATCGTCCTCTCCTTTTTCTAGCTCTAGCCGCAGACCTCCAGACCCAACTGGCCCGTAATAATGGCCCAGGCACCCTAGCTCTCAACCGAGAGACGATGGAGTTGCTCGAAAAGACCTTGCGTCGTTCTCCCTTCCCCACAGATTCCATCTCCACGTCTACTCGTCGGCAGTTCGATAACGAAGGGACAAAGCTGTGGAACATACGCTTGCTGCAGCTGAGGACAAAAGAAGATGGTGATGATGCTCTGCTATTATGCAAAGGTACAACCTAGACTACAATGTCTTTGTCGTAAGCTCAAGCATAGTAGTGAAAGCTCTCGCCTATGCAATGCTAGATGCTGCCGCACCCAAAACGGGCTCGGGTACGATTATCTACATCTGTTAGGTCTCTACTGATAAATGAGGACTCACTGTTGGTTTTATGGCGCTCAGGAAACTATAGAAGTCTTGAACTTGCGTTCAAGGTCATCAAGGCTTGCATTGGTATGCCACCTCATTCTTCGATGTTCCCGTTCAATCTGAATCGGGGGCTTTCAAGCTAAAAAGTCAATAGAGCACGGTCTGATTAATCTGAGCCAGAAGATGATGGAATCGGCCGCTGCAAGATTAGATCTGATCGAGAAATCCAAGTCTGACACTGATATTGTCAAACTCGAAGCAGTTACCACTGAATACTACATGCTACGTATATACTTGGTGAGAAAACTTTAATTGACAAAAGGGGCTGCGGTTGACTAACGGGTGAAAGGCCTGGTCTCAAAAGCGACTTCATATCGCGGATCATATGTTCTCGAAAATCCCAGAAACAAAGACCAGGGGACAGCAGAGGGTCGTCGTGGATATATGCTATACCATTGGGGATTCAGCACTTAAGGCAGGTCAGCTAGACACCGCAACGACATGGCTAGGTAGGGCTTTGAAGGTATGCGAGTTGTGGTCAGGCGATGGAAGCCAGAGTATCCCTCAAAGCCTCATAGACAAGAGGTTGTTGGTTCTGCATGCTTACGGTAGGATATCCCATGGTCATTATGCTACTAGACACTAACGTTACTGCGGCAGCTCGGTCCAATCTTCATCTTACGACTACGGCTTCCGAGCGTGAGCTTCGTAGAGCTCTAGACCTACTGAGAACTGTAAGGGCGGTTTTGAGTCATTTATTTCTCTAATTCGTATCCCAGGAGTACGGTGATTCTTTCCCTGTTCTAGTGCTCTCACTCGAGGTTCTCAACAAAGACGCCATGGACGAAGAGTACTTTGAAAGTAAGTCATTACTTGGCCTGCATGTGTGGTAGACAGCCATTTACTAGGCTTAGCACTCAAGTCCTCTATCAAGGAGATGGGTGATGGTGATGCGGATGTCAAGATGTAAGCATGCATGTTCTTCATACACGGTCATACCTAAACCGTGGTTACAGAGTATACCACTACATTATGAAACTAGGAAGCTTGAGGTAAGAGCGGCAACACCATCTCGTCGTGATGGAAATTAACACCAATAAGCCCCGAGCTTTTCGTTGAAGCCTGTGGGCAGCTCCTGGGCAAGCTCGCAGCTCTTGATATAAACACCAAGGAGCAATGGATGGAGAAAATTTTCGTCTCGGTTATCTGGACTTTGACGGGTACTGAGGCCAAGAAGGACCATTGCCCAAAGCTAGCTGAAACAGTTACGCATGCATTGACAGAGTATGGTTTAAACAAGCCGAGTGATGATGCAACGCAAGCTTCTCTAATCGTAAGATCCTGCATCAGGCCGTGACTCTATGTGCTGACATTACCAGCTTATCTGGAAGTATATCGACAGAATGCTCTCAAAAGGCACCATATCCTCGGCAGAGCAATGGTGTCGCTTTCTTCTTCAGCAGCCTATGTTCAAACAGGCTCCAGACATTGAGGCTAAATCCTTTCGGTATGTTGTGATCAAATGGGCCGTGGGTATGGCTAACAATAAGTCAGGAAACTTATCCTTTGCGTCTTGGAGAAGTATAACCCTTCTACCGCACGCCAGATATTTAATGAGATACCAGACGACTGCAAGAACTGTCCGCTCACGCTGTATCTGATGTTCAGACTAGCTCTCCTGGCAGATGATGCATCTCTCGGTAAGTTTGCTTCTCTCTATGTGGCACGCACTTTGGCTGAGAGACTTCGAGCCACCGGCTACATCGAATTGCTTTGCAGGCAAGGCGCGGATCCCACGTACATCCACTCATGTGTAGCGGATGCACTGCAGCTAGGGAAGACAAGAATAGCAATGCAAAGCGTTGAGGGTGCTATGGCCGTCTTGGATGATAGTGGTTTTGGGAGACTGCAAATCCCCCAAATTCTGCTAGATGTGATATATGCGGTACGCGAGAGCACAGCCAACCATGAAGACTGGCTAGGACCCGTGGCTTCCCTGCTCGAATCTGGTAAGCCAACTTTGCCATTTCTAAATGCCTATGGCTAATTCACCGACAGCATTGACCGCGGCCAGCGCTCATCGAAGAGAGCCATTCTCATCCGACGAGCTACGCTGGCTTGCTTCTAAGAGCTACGGTATCGCTCTCGAGCTGTACAAATCGTCACCCATGCCACACGTTGTTCGTCTGCTTGATATATCTACAAAGGTATTTTGATCATCAGACTTCGACGGATTTTTGCTGAAGTATCGCGCAGTTCATGGAGCTTGATCAGAAAAACATGAAGAAAGAGCCAAACACTGACCTACTAGAACACTATTTGAAATGCACTTTTCTTCAATCTATGATCATAGTTACCCAAGCCCGGAGTGAAAAGAAATCTACTAAGAAAGTACGTCAGTGGCTCTTTCTCGTCTATGCTCAAAACTAACACTATACTGTGAAGGAACAACATTACAGAGAAGCCCGCGAGGCCATCAAACAGTTTCAAATCTACATTCGATCACTGGGGATCGACTCGATCGGAAAGGCACATGATCACACATGGCTGGACAGATATCGCATCATTTTATCATTCAACTTCGAGGCCGCCGTGTACCTCCAGCAATGGGACGACCTTGCAGCAATAATTGAGAACTCGAAGCCCGTTGTGGGCGCAAAACTCAGCTCAGTCTTTCTCGATTGTCTTCTCCGCTCCGGGGCTCCTTCTTCGTACTTGTCAAAAGTCGTCAAGGTATGCGATAGCCTCCATCCAATTCTACAGCCAACCCAGGTCTCACTAACAACATATGACCCTAACCACAGCAAATGATCCGCACATTTCACTCCTCTTCCTCCCCCTTCCTAAACATACCCAACGACTCACCAAGCCTTACTGAGTACCTTCCTCGTCACCTGCGCTGCCTTTTCTCCCTCTCCCTACAAGCAGAAGAATACATCCTCGCCGAGTCCGTCCTCGACCAAGCCCTCATGTTCGCCCGCAACAAACCCACCTCCAAGACCAGCTCTGTCTCCAGTATTTATCCAAGAGACGAGCTCCAGTGGCTCGCAACCACAGCGTTCAACCGCGCTGTTGAGTTCTTCCTCGTTTCCGCAGATGCTGACTGTCGAAGGTGGGCGGGCAAGGCCATTGCGTTGGCGGATTTGATCGTCGATGACCATGGAGAGCTAGGTAAGCTTCTCAAGAGGAACTTTGCAAAGTTGCAGCCTGGATCTGTGGGTGTTTAAAATTGGCGGCGATGGGCGTGGTCAGCAGCTGCTGTTATATATTTCTGGCGACTATGAATTTTAAGTTCTTGTTGCGAAAGCTAGAACATCCATATACGTATTGGACGAGAGGAGATCCAAATATGTCATCATGTTTAAATAAGCTTTAGCTCTACTAGGTAATTACATTCACACTGTTTTTCCAGAGCCACATACGGTACAACTCCATTTCCGTCAAAGCCAAGCCCTGACTCACGGCAGCATGTGAGCGAACTCAATTTACAAGATCTACCAGTCCTGGTATGTACTGCCAGTACAAGAATTCAAGCACATTGAACATACGGTTCCTCTGACATATCTAGATTATTATCATGTGCAGGTGCCGTGGGAAGATATGCTGAACAGCGTCGCTTTTGGGTCGTCACGAAGTCTGACTCAAGTAATGTGAACACTTGCTTGGCTAACAAGACCTGGAACTAAGTATGGGCTGTACAAACTCCAGGATCTGCGGCCTAAGGAGGCTTCGCAGATTTAAAAGAATATGGGTATCATTGAAGTACTGTCCAGAAGCCTGCGCAGATAGATCCAGAATCTAGACTCGGCAGAGAATCAAAGCTTGGTTCGAGGTCCCGAACAGACCATCGACGCCAAAACCCCGCTCAAGAAAAAGACAGAAAGGCAAAAGCAAGTATCAAGAGATGCAACCATTGAAAACCGCAATTCCCACATCTGGAGGACTCATATGATGATGCAATGGAGAAAACCAAGGTCTCGAGGTACCTATCAGTATGACAAAACCCAACACCTGCTATGCGTGAACAAGGAGCGATACGACAAAAGAGCGCAGACAGCAGAGGCTTTGCAAGATGCGAAGATCTATAGAATGATAACCCCAGGGAGGCCACATATCACCAAGAAACGCCATTAGTAAGAAGAAAATCAAGTAAAAGAAGAAAGGTGTGAAGAAACAAGAAATAAAAGTATCAGCCTTCTCCTGCTGCATCGAGGGAACGCCGACGAGAATATTGCGGTGATTTCTTCTGGCCTAAGTTCGGGGTTGACGGAACCCGACGAGGTATACGCCCGTTCCTGCTTGGAACGGGAGGTGGAGGGATTCTCTCATTTTCCTTTCCGCTACTATCGGTCTCTGTCTCTCCTTTTTGGGCCCCAGCTTTCTTCGCCCGAGAGTTAAGGATTCGCAGGGTGAGGCCAAGCTCCCTCTCTAGCTCCTTTTGAGAATGCAGATACTCAGGTGACGCGTTGAGCTTCTTTCTATATGCTTTCAGTGTGCGGCAGACCTGTTCAGTTGACATATTCAAGCTGCCGAATTCATTTCGGCCAGATGCTCGAGACCGTGCCCGAAAATCCAGGGATGAACATCGGCCATTGGTGCGGTTGCGCGACTCCATCGTCTTTTTCGCTCCTGTGGATCTCGGGCTAGGCGGCGACGGCGAGTTCCGCAATCTTTCTGGCCGAACAGAAGAGGTGGGAGAACGACGAGGCGGCGCAGAGGGGGGTGTCGCTGGCACCAAGTTCTCGTTCTTTAGCGTTGGGACAATAGATGCTCGGGATAGTCTGCGCAAGAAGAGAGGGGATTGCTCAGGTTCTTCGCGAGCCTGAGCAGGGGTCAAGACGGAACTCTCTGGTCGTTGGTACCCTACAAGGTCATGCCGAGACAAAACCTTTCGCAGAGGAGGTCGCGACAAAGTTGGCTCCTTTGATGAAACATCTTCTTCGTCGTTGGAGCTTGTCTGCGTTGCTTCCGAGTTATGTTGTGATTGGACTGATATGTTCCAAATCATGACTACCCCATCGATGCCAGAGCTAACCAGTATTCGCTCCGGTTGATCCTTAGATGAATCGGAGGTTTTCTCTAGCAACTGAACGTCGCTGACACCCTCCGTGTGGCCGAATTCGCCCGTGAGAAGGGCACCCTTATCCAGGTCATATACACGGATCGATTTGTCTGTACCTGAGGCCCCAATAAGTAATTTAGGAATCTGTCCGGCAATAGCCGAGGTGACTGTCAACGAGCCCATGATTACTGTATCGTTTGACTCGGAATCAGCTGCGCGGAATGAGTGGATGTGGCGACCGGAATTCCAGTCATATTGATGTACGCAACGATCCACGGTGGAGAAAACGAGACTATCTGGGTCATCCGGGGAGAGTGACATGGATACTGGGGATGACCTCAAGGTAATCACCTTCGATACCATGTAGGCAATGGCGGTAATGCCGTCAGTTTCACGGGTGACACGCTCTCTGACTAAAACTGTACGATCTGCAGATGACGACAGTAGCCTTTGTCCTCGATTGACAAAAAGAAGTTGGGTTACTGCGCCAACGTGTTCATCTAAGGTTTGAATCAGCTGTAAGCTGTCGCCACATTTTTCGAAAAGCTGCACCATTCGATCACGACCTGAGCTAGCAACCACACAGGAGTCGGTAGTTTCGCAAAGAGCGATGTCTGTTATCTCTCCTCCGTGGGCTCTGACTTCGTCCACACACTTCCACGGTTGTCCGTATATCATTCTATACAGAGGTTAGCGAAAAGGGCTTAGTACAGAAGGGCTGTAAAGAATAAATACCGTAGAACGCCAACTTTGTCGCCGGAAACAAATAGACTCATGTCCGCATTTGACCGCAATATCTTGAGCTCATTTGCGCTGTTGTCATCACCGCCTGTAAGCGGCTCAACAGAGATCGTTCGAGAATCGCGGCATTCCCCTTGGGTGTTCCAAAACTTGACGAATCCTCGGCAGGACCATGTAAAGAAGTCGGCTCTTAGATGATTTGGTGTCTTCAATGGTCCCACACCGAGAACTGAGTCTCGATGAGCCGGCATGGCGATTCCAATGTCACGCTGCTCACCTTCGTCGTCGAGTTCGTCAACCGGATAGACATGGATGGCTTTAGTGCCGTCCACTGTGATTAGGTGCGATACAAGGGAGCCGATACATGTGATAGCCGGCTCTTTGGACTTAGGCTCTGTTGGTGATCGACTGAACGTGCGTGGAGATGGAAGGTTGCTCGATGGTCTCAACAACTCGAAAGGAAGCCTTCGTATGCGTCTACCACGCCCACCTATCCAGACACAAGCCCGGTCCAAGTCTGCTGTTAGCGATGTGATGCCGAATTCCATGTGCCGAATGAGAGTCAGTTTGGCATTTCCATCGCTGTCGTCAACAAGACAGAGTGCCCCTGCATCAGTGCCAAGGATAGCTTCAGAATCAGAGATTCCAATGACGCTGGTGAAAGTACTGTCAGCCAGCGCATTCAATACACAGTTTCTTCCGGAGAGAGCCTTCGGCGTGGTAGAATTCGATGATTCGCTGAGGTTCGTGCGAGACTTGGACGGAGATACCGGCCTTATATCTGGGAGTCTCCAGACCTTCACATGTCTAACTCCCACCCTGTGGCACATTTAGTATCTGGACCTGGTCAAAGAGGAAATTTCACAATACATACGTAACCAAGGCTTGACCTAGCCAAATCATATCACGGACTACAGATGTACATTTGTTCGTCGAGTGGAGCTTTGCTGAGCCATTCTTGAGTCCAATGGACCATACAAAAAGGAAGCCATCGTTCACGTCCCCAAGCGTTGCTAGATACTGTGAATTTGGGCTCCACGCAAGGGCACGAACACCGAATGAATGTTCTGTGAGTATTGAGAGTGGGACGTCCGAAGGTGCATCCTTTGCGGTCGAAAATATCAGGACTCGAGGGTTATAGCCCGTCTAGAAAGGTCAATAACTCTCGAATTTAGAGCATATCATTTGGGCTCACCTCTCCTACAGCAAGAAACCTCCCGTTCGGGCTTATAGCAACACTTGTAACCGCCTTCACCCTTTCCCTTGATGACCATGCGCGAGGACTAGGTGCATCCGCTGTTTCAGTTGACGGTGAGCTGTTATAGCTACCGGTATGGAGTGAGGCTTTTATACCTGGCAGCGATTTTATTCTGGCATCAGGAGTAGCCGGGGGTGTGCACTGGTTGTAGAACGAGGTTACCGGGTTGATGCTGTTGACTGTCGGACGCGCGCGGAAGAAGCGTTGGTTGACATTATTATCTTCGTCCAGCTCCGCCAATACAGCGGCGGACCCGGCGCAAAAGGCAAACGAGTTACATTGATCATGATATGAGAAACCGTTGGGTGTAGTTGTGGTTGTGCCAATAACAGTCTGGAGCGACAAGGTAGACTGATATAGAGAGGGTCTTGCGGAGCGCGTCGGCGGTCTTATCGAAGGGGAACTTGAGGGAGTAATTCGAAGTGGATGAGTCGGGCCAGCAATCTTGCTCTTCACGCTCAATGCGTTGTTCGCCATAACAAGTTGGGGCCAAGAGCAATTAGGAAGCTGCACTGTCCCCAGAGAGATGTAAGAGTTTAGGCTGCATTTGCTGAGTCGAGCAAGCAGTGGCCTGGGTCAAAATCCTGAATGTAAACAAAGCCGTGGTATGTCCGATGTAAAAGGAAGGCGCGATGGAGAAAGCGATCGAAAAAGGAGATAGAAAGAGACAACGATTGAAGATGCCCGTTGATCAGGTATATCCCGGACTTTCTATTGAGCTAGCTCGAGCTGACTCGTTGAGGTCGCAGGATCGGGATAGGGAGGGGCTCGAGGACGAACGGACTGAGATCGGGTTTAGCGAAAGTGGATGGCTGGCGAGTATAGAACGAGGTGAAGGAGCGACTGAGAAGGCTTCTAATGAGAGATGGACCGGGGGGTAAAGACAGCGATCGAATAACAATTGCGGCTGAGGACGGGAGATCGAGGGTTAAGGCAGAGAGATCTGGACAGGAGCTTTTTGAGCTGCTTAAGATTTAGTGAGCGGAGATGCGAGCACGGACAGGATCCGATCTCAAGAACCACGCTTCTTGGCAGTGAACCAGGAGGCTGGGAGCAGGAGCCTAGCTCACTTGATGCACATTGACTCTGAAGCGCTCAAGCTAGCAGCGATATGGTATATATAGCTAGTTTGCTTGACTTTTTCAAAGGGAATGCAAGAATGTTGAGGTTCACCTGGCATGGAATGCATTGTGGATAGCCATGTGCCGACCAATCGCCGACTTTCCGGAGTGTTGCCTGGTGGCTGAGGCATTGACAAGGGCCATAGCTACTATTGTTAGCCCCTGAACCCTGCTTCCAACTTGTACAACCTTCCCAGGGTAGCCCCTGGCCTGTATATCTGCAAGACTCTACACTAGAGCCCTATCATGGAGGCCAGCTTACGTATAGAGTATTCACCGCTATTCAGTTAATCGGCCGCTTATTCCTCTACCTACTGGCTGTTGAGCAGATAGTATTGACTAGTCAAAATGGGGTGTCACTGTGTACTTGAAGCAGCGAGGTTACAAAACTCATTTATAAACAGGGCAGCGCAAGATAAAACCCGCTTCTCATAGCTACCACAACCGATGACCTACTGATCAAGCAACCACCAGGATCTTTGCTTCCGCCGCTGTCTATTGCATATTTCTAGTGCCAGTCCATGGCTTCTTCAGTCGAGCAGCAGTATAATGATCGTTCATGTTTTGGCACGGGCTTAAACGGTTATGAGGCGTCTAATATATTACCAGCGAGAGTTGAGACGCTGGGGGTCATGAAAAAGGCTTCAGTACGCAGCGCCAAGCCCATCAGGACCATTGCCATCGATGTTGGAAGGTGAACTTGAGAACCATATCCATCCATGATACTCTGCCCGGATTCGGGGTCGAAAGTATAAGCTTAAGTAAGCCCATAAATCAGACATGGGCGTATAGGTAACTCAATATACGGCGATTTCGGTTATCTTCGCTATGAGCATAGGACTGGTCAGTCCCTCCTGGCATTTCCAGGTTGTATTGAGTAATAGGTCGTCCAGCCCTGCATAAGTCTGTACATGAGAGCGTGCACTATAAGGAGGTAAAAAGCGCAAGCTATTAAAATTGATTTTCACTACTGCGTAGGGGAGTTACAGAGGCACGAGAAGCCTGCATTGAAATCATCTGTCCAGTCAGGTCTGTGTGCGCGGATTCAAGAGGCCGTTGAGCCTAGTATAAGCAGTTGTTAATCGTCATCAATTTCGGTATCATGCTCTAGCAGAGTAACTTGCAACTTTGTAAGACGAAGCTCCTTGCCCAGTTAGAATGCTCCACACTTCGGGGTTTCCAGAAGCTTGCGGGGACAAACTTTGCGGGGATGCTCCACTCCAGACTCAAACCAAAGCAGAACTTAAATAAATGGCAGCATACCTCCGATAATGTCCGGGTTCTGTAGAAAAGCGATAGCCTACTCTAGGTGCTTGAAGCAAGCATAGGACAAGGGCGCTCCAAGGATTGTCAGTTAAGGGCCTTCAAGTAACCTGCTGACTTGACACAACTGGTGTGATATGGCTGCCAACAATAGCACTTTGATGATATGTCGGCGTAGTTCTGACCTCCCTCAATTGAATCATGCGGCTGTTGTAGCCAAATCTATCAGTCCCGTGGAATTGAATATGAACTTACGAGGAGACGGACCAGAAGAGAGTCACATGATTCTGTCTGCCTTAAGGCAGCGATCGGCCTTATCTCAAAATTTCCGTCCCAGACTCGACAGGTATTTTGCTTCGACAATTCATACATTTTACGATTGCCTATCATGCCATCTATCTGTTCAAAATCAGCAAAGATAACACTCCCCAATGCTATCCGAACCCTCTTTAACCCAGAGGCCGTCCCTCAACTTCGCAATCCCTTCATGCGGCCTTTGACCCGATCGTTTCTTCCTCGTCACCGTCTCAGAAATAGCCGGACTATCACCACCGTTTCCATAGACGCCATTCCTACTACCTCTTTTCAAGAACCCCAAACGCCAGTGACTGGTCAGAATGAGCCTTCGGTCCCGACTGACAGGCCAGTCGCTTCAGACAAAAGCCCGAACAATAAGGCTTCCGCGAAACATACCAAAAGCGCCAAAAGGCCAACGAAAACGGAATCGAAGTCGGCCCCCAAGAATCTATCTGGTGACCGTAACTCCAAGAAAGATGCCAAAAAGATCGCAAAGGATCCTACTACAAGCACCGGACCTAAGCCCCCTAAAAGGCGTGAACCATGGGAGGTTCACAAAGATGTTTTGAAGAAGAAATTCCCGACCGGCTGGTCACCGGCCAAGAAGCTCTCACCTGATGCTATGGAAGGAATACGTCACTTGCATCATGTTTCGCCTGACCAATTCACGACTGCCGTCCTCGCGAACGAGTTCAAGGTGTCACCCGAAGCTATTCGGAGGATTCTGAAGAGCAAGTGGCGCCCTTCGGGCGAAGAGATGGAGGAACGACGGAAACGCTGGGAGCAACGGCATGACCGAATCTGGAGCCACATGGCTGAGCTAGGGTTGCGCCCAAAGCGTCCAGACTTCGCCGGCGATGCGGAGGCATTGCTGTACAAACGTAGGAACAAACCCGGCGATTGATTACTCCCCGTGAGTATTTTGAACGCGAGAAAGTTGTGTATATTTGGTCAGCGACACTGTATATTATACTGTATTCCAATCTGTACATCAGTGATAGATGTGAAGCGTCGCAAATTGTTACCAGTTTAGAATCGTGGTTCCCCCGCGATCTAAGCATAGTATGTAGTTCTCCGTAATAGAGAGTCCCGGGAATCCTCATCTCTTCTAACCTTGTACCCATATGGTTTCAATGTGGTTGATAGGGTGGAAGACACCCTTAAGGTCATTGCATGAAACGGGCGGCCACTAAGGCGTTGGACGCACTAGCTTGACCCCGAGGGCACCACTCCGCAATTCCGCCAGCCAACGGAGATAACTTGAACTTTTGCACCGACAATGGTACACCACTCTCATCTACTGCCTCTCCTTCGACCGGCCATTGAACAATGGATCGTACTTTGATCATGCCTTAGCTGGCATTTTCCGCTCTCTTTATCATCTTCTTCATATTCCTGTTGCTACCCCTGTTCCGCGAGGTGGCGGCCGGTATCCACCCCGGGCATCTGCCCAAGCTCCCTCATCCAGCCTCGCACCCCTCAGCGCATGCCGTGATTCCCGCCGTTCGCCATGTCATCGGACATCCAAGTCTTCGTCAGATGGAAGGATCAGTCTATTTTTGCCGGGGAAGATGTCGAATGCACCATTACCTTCAAGAACGTTGCGGAGAAGAGCGAAGACCCTAACCATGCGCAAACGCCCCATCTAAGGAAGCAATCGCGGGTTGCAATGACCCCTCGCTCGGATTCTTTCTCATTACGGCTCCCGTCTAATCCTTTCAGAAACCCAAATCGCCGTTCATACCCTATCGTTCCGCGAAAGAGCTCTTCGCATCGCGTTTCCTCCTCCGTGAGCTCGCCGTTGATCGGCTCTCATAGCTTCCCGCCCCCCTCTACGCCGCGAAGTGGTCCCTCGGCCGGTCACAAACATAAGAGATCAATCTCTATACTCTCTATTGATAGCGAGGGGGGCAATCAGAGCGTCGCTGGCGATAAAACACCGAGGACCCCGTCTCAATTAGCCCATTCAAGACCGGTGAGGGGACATGGACGCTCCGCAAGTCTCCAAGTCGTACCTAGAAGGTATGAAGGCTACGAGGATAGCCCCAAAGGTACTTGGCGCGCAAACCCATACCAGGTTCACAGCAACTAATGCTATCTTCTTCACCAGGGTTACGGAGCCCAATCCGCGGGATCCCGTTGCCAGAGTCTCCTATCCAGCAATCTCCAGGGGGTTTGAGAGTGGATATGGATGCGGTAAGGCTTAACGGTCCTTTACCTGGAGCTTCTAGCCCTGTAAGGCCGACACCCCAGATACGCGCACCAGTTCGGAGACCTCAGTTACCACCAATAGACTTCAAGTTTCCCCCAGCGCCGGAAAGCGAGGCGAGCACGGGGTTTGTCGCTGGAACGCCTAGCACGGCATCTAGAGACCCTGCTTCTTTAGCCGCTCCAGGCCAGATGCCACAGTCGAAAGTCCTATCAGCTTCCAGTCTAAGCGGGAGCCACAGGAGCAGTGGAGAATACTATTCCCTCAGCAACAATTCCACCGAAACTCTACAGTCAGAATACACAAATTATTCAAATCCTATACTGCGCACGGGCTACCCGCGTCATAGCCGACATATGTCTAGCATGGAGTCAGCGATGCCGGCTCCCACCGGACAGGCGCTTCTCATGGGCTATGCGCAAATAAGCGCATCGTTCACAGTAGATGGCTCGCTGATCAACCAGTCAGTCTTTGACGAGGTTAAACGGCAGGGCGTGGTCGGCGGTGCAGGGAATGGCGGCGGTACAGCGAACTCAAGGCCTGCTTCGTCTAGCGGCAAAAGTCGGAAAGGTGGCGGCTTCTGGGGCGCACTGAACTGGAACTCAATAGAGGAGTCTATCAGTGGCTTGCTATCTAACAATGACCTCGACGGTCTACGAGACATGAGAGGTGTGTCCTCGTCTAAGTCGATACCCTTACTCTCGACTCCCCAATCACTTCTCTTCGTGGACCTTCGATTGGCTCCAGGAGAGGAGCAGTCTTTTTCATTCGCATTCACTTTACCAAGCGGCCTGCCAGCGAGCCACAGGGGGAAGGCCATCAAGATCTCCTACAACCTTGTCATCGGAACACAGCGACCTAGTGGGAGCAATGAGCCCCAACGGGTGAACCGCATCAGTATACCGTTCCGTGTCTTCAGTGGCGTAAACGGTAAGCAATGTTGTTTTGTCAATAATCAAAATGTAACGACTAATGTCCTTCAGCTCAAGGCGAAATTATCGGGCATGATCTGATGCGTCCTTATGTGATTCTACGGGATGAGGCTAGGGTGCAGAAAGTTGGTCCACTTCCACCAGTTACCGCAAAGGCTGAGAGCATAAGCAAGCCGATGTGGACATCAGCTCCCGAGTTCTTATCATACGTGGACGAGATTCTTGAACAACGGTCTCGTAATAGTTCTCTCAAGTTACCGAGTACGCTCGCCGAAAGGCGGCCGAGTTATGACTTGACCGGAGGATCGGTTTCATGCAAAGACGCCATTGACTTCGCTATACTTCGAAGTAATCAGACAGGCAATTCATCGCAGAGCCCAAATCGCTTTGAGATCGCCCGCGGGGGGCGTCGGATTGCTGTGGTAGTGCTCAACCGACCAGCGCACCGGCTCGGTGAGACCCTCGTTGCGACGGTAAACCTAGCTGATGCGGCACTCCCATGCTACGCACTTAGAGCGACCTTGGAGAGCTCCGAAAAAGTGGACGCGCATTTGGCGGTACGATCGGGCGCAAGTATTCGGCGAGCAACGCGCCGAGTCCATGCATCCTTCTTTGAGATCACTCTCTACTCCACAAGAGTGGTTTTCAGCCCCGCGATTCCGATATCTGCAACACCCACGATACTCACAAGCGGGGTCAATGTCCACTGGGAGTTACGATTCGAATTTGTGACGACAAGTGTCCCGAGTGAATTGGGACCCGGTCCTTCGGGTGCACGACTGCTAGAGACAGTTTCTGAGGATGATCGAGGGGCTACAATGTCTGCTTTAGAGCATCTAGGCTGCGAGTCGTTTGAGGTCGCAATCCCCATCACAATATATGGAGAGACTGTGCGGGAGCGACTGCCGGAGGAGAAGGAAGGGCATTCTATATAATATTCAACGTGTTGCTTCATGGTATATGACGTTGAAGATGAAGATTGACCAAGTATATACTCCGTAACAGTGTGGTATCCACCTGAGGATAAACCCTGGATCCTGATTGTATACTGTCCTGATCGCCGGGGCAACGAGCGACGAAGCTCACTGAGCCATGGACTCAAGGATCAGATCGTGGGGGGAGATCCATGCAGGAAGTAGATATACTATTTCCAAGATACGATTGACTGTGGCCCTAAATCTCTTTTCCCTATCATTGGGCGCCTTCCTATTTCTAGTTCTCTGCGTGGAACAATAAGTGCGATTTGACCCTCAACTGCCATTTGTTTACCTTCGGCAACTCAGCCCCTCCACTCTCAGCTCAACGCCGCATCATCTTCCCCTCGCGTCCCAGAGCGCGCCAACGCAGTGAGTCTTATACGATCCTGGAGGCCATATCTCCGGTACTCTCTACTGATTACGCCCTTCCATTGGAATGCTCATAGACGAAACTTGTTCCACGGAACACATCCAAGCCCCCAGTTGAATTCCGCAAGCGCACAAGTCAAGGGACGAGGAATTTCACCCCCTTCGCTCGTCAAAGTCGCTTCTTATCAGGCCATCGCAGCTGCAAGAAAGCAATGGCTTCATTCATTACCACAATGTCTGTCCCCCTCGTCTCAGTATCATCCGCGGATGAGCCTTGTGCCCCTCCACCATCATCGTCATCGCCTTCCCGGAAATCACAAGCCCTGCCTCCTTCTACATCCTACAACACCGTTCATGTATCCCATGCGCCATTATCGGCGCCTCCCTCGTATCTGTCGCCTGCTGTTCGCGCGCTCAAACAAGGCTTATGTGTACTAACACCTCCCAGCAATGCTCGGACAAGAGCACCTTTCAAGCCGCGCTCTGCGGCCAAGGGGACAACCAGTTACCAGTTGAGGCAGTTTGCGGAGGCGACACTTGGGAGTGGGAGCTTGCGGAAGGCTGTGAAGCTTCCTGAGGGGGAAGATCTTAATGAGTGGCTAGCTGTTAATGGTGCGTCTGTTGGTGAAGGGAGTTCCATTGTTCTGTGCTGACTTGGCGATCTGCAGTGGTTGACTTCTACAACCAGATCAATCTACTTTACGGCGCGATCACCGAGTTCTGCTCGCCACAGACATGTCCGGAGATGAAAGCGACCGATGAGTACGAGGCTAGTTCGATTGACAGTGACAAATGATGGGCTGACGGATGGACAGGTTCGAGTACCTCTGGCAGGATTCGGAGAACTACAAGCGTCCCACGAAGATGTCTGCGCCCGAGTACATCGAGCATCTCATGACTTGGGTGCAGGGAAACATCGACAACGAACAGATGTTCCCCAGTCGATTGGGTACGCGGATCTGATTTCCGTCACTGATCGGATAGACAGCGCTGACATAAACGACCAGGTGTTCCGTTTCCGAAGGCATTTTCCAGTCTTGTTCGCCAGGTCTTTAAGCGAATGTACCGCGTATACGCCCACATTTACTGCCACCACTACCCTGTGATCGTCCATCTGGGTCTTGAGCCACATCTCAATACCAGCTTCAAACACTACGTCCTCTTCATCGATGAGCATCGGCTGGCGAGCGGAAAGGATTTCTGGGGACCTCTGGGAGATCTGGTGGACAGCATGCTGCGGAGTGATTGATACCCCTTCTCGGTCAATGGCGGTTACGTAGCGACGAGTTGAGAACGAATCATGGGTTCTGGCGTTAAGGTGTTGCGCATGGTAATATCGCACGGTTTCCTAGTTAGATCAGCTGTTCATTGAAACGATAAAATATTGGTTGAAACGAAACAAAGAATAATGTTGTAGAAGAGCGAGCTGTAGCGTATACGGCTCGAAATTCTCGGCGTGTGCGGAATCTCACGTGACCCGACCGGGAGAAGTTGGACCTCGTCCGAATAGCATCGTCCACGCCCCTCTTGTGTGTCGACCGTCTTCGCCGTCTCGCGTCCAATTCCACCCTCTCTTAAACCCTTCTCCCAAACCGTCGGAGTCTCGTCTCTCGCGTCAATTATCGCCATGTTCTCCGCTCGTCTCGCCCGCGCTGGCCTCCGTGCCTCCGCCCAGGTCTCCGTCCCTCGCACTGCTGCTGTCAACGGCGTGCGCACCTATGCCGCTGCTGCCCAGGAGATCAAGGCCCCTGTCTCTCTCTTCGGCGTTGACGGCACCTACGCTACTGCTCTGGTATGCTTCCCCCAAACCCGCGTGGATAGCCTAGCAAGCTCGACCGGATCCGTTGAGCCGAAAACCCTTTCAATACAGCCAACCGGCATCGTACAAACAACCTCATTGTCACCATCGCATACAAACTATAATACACAGTCATGAAGTTAACGCAATTGCTCCCAAATAGTACACAGCCTCCGCCAAGGCGTCTTCCCTCGACGCTACCTCCAAGGCTCTGAACAACCTCGGTGCTACCCTCAAGGCCGACCCCAAGCTCAGCGGCATCCTCTCCACCCCTACCCTGTCCGTTTCCGACAAGCAGGCCATCGTCTCCGAGCTCCAGAAGGTTGCTGGTGCCGACAAGGGCGACCTCCTCAAGAACTTCCTCGCCACCCTCGCTGAGAACAACCGTCTCGGTCTGCTCGGCGATGTTGTCGACAAGTTCGCTACTCTCATGGGCGCTCACCGCGGTGAGATCGAGCTCTCCATCACCAGTGCTCAGGTATGCACTTCCGCTTTTGTTTATCTTCGTTGTTCGCGGGGGCACAGCCACTAACGGTTCATCATAGGAGCTCGACGCCCGCACCCTCAACCGCCTTGAGAAGGCCGTCGCCAAGTCCGAGTTCAGCCAGGGCAAGAAGCTCAAGGTTGTCTCTAAGGTACATTCTCCTCTACCTTCCAAGGAAACTCACATCAGCCTAACAATATGTTAACAGGTCAACCCCGACATCGTCGGTGGACTCGTTGTCGAGATCGGTGACCGCACCATTGACCTGAGCGTCTCCTCCAAGATCGCCAAGCTCAACAAGGCCCTCACCGATGCTCTGTAAATTAACCCGTACCACGTCTCTTTTGTTGCCCCTATATCTATCGCCTACGTATAGTTTCTACTACCTACCCATGTACCCTAGCATCCCGCTGCACTATGCGAGAGTCCGTTGAATGAGACTTGAGTTGAGTTTGGTGAGAATAGACTTGTTGTGTTCAATATCGCCTTCTCAGGTTCATTCCTGGCCTTCTTTTCAGTTTTTCATGTAGAGGTAAGAAAGCTTGGTTGCATTTTCTATCAAAACCGTGACAGAAGAGAGAAGAGACTAGAGTGCAGATAGCAATGAACAACTGAACGTCCAAAATGGCATGTAATATAAGCTTATATAGATTCTATCTTCACCTAACAAATGTACCATCTTCAACAAAACACAATAAATCATGAATTCGTATAACTATGTATATATAAAGTCTTGGAGGGGAAAGACGAAATAAGCCACGAAAGACGACGAAAAAGAAGGCATTCTAGGACTCTGTGCATACCTGTCTCAACTCTACAGTACCTTTGCCAATGCCTGTATATCACCTTCTTGACTGGCACCGACCAACTTCTTCTCCTCTATTTAACTGAGAGGTAGATCAATGCCCATTGGATTCATTCCCATTCCCACTTGCATGGCCATTGCCATTACCATTACCATTCGCGCCATCGACTTGCGCTTCGAACTCATCCTCATAAGCCCCCATAGATACCTGGCTCCTTACACGCTGCAACTGACTCTCCACATAATTTGACACATGCTCGTCAAACGCCGGTCCAGGTGTTCCGTTCGACCTGCTGTGTCCATCCTTCTCATCATCGTCGTCAACAGCAGGTTCGGCAGGCGTCTGAGGCGCAGGCGTCGCGAACGCGGACTCAAAGTCACTCCTGTTGCCGATTGAGCGGCTAGTTGACGAGCGGCGGATGAAGGGTCTCGCGCTGCTGCCGCGGCGGCTCTGACTGCGGACGGAGCGGGTGAAAATGTCGTCGAAATAGTGGCTTGCTGCGGCGAACGGGGAGCGTGGGGTCTGAGGAAGGCGGCAGTTGACGCTGGTTTTGGCAGTTAGTAAAAGAGCTTAAACACTACGAATTTTATCAGAAAACAAAGAGAGGGAAGGGGCATAGCATACCCAGTATCGTGTATGATTTTGGCGATCAACCCTGTCCAACCGCACTGGTGCGATGCCCCCAGGCCGCGGCCGCTATCGCCATCAAAGAACTCGTGGAACCACATGTAATCTTTCCAGTGTTCGTCATAGTCGAGCAAGTCGGAGCCGTCGAAAGCTGCGCGACGACCCTCGTCATTACGCGCAAAGAGGTGTTGGAGTCGGTGCTGAATCTCGTCCGCTACCTGACCCAAATGCATATAGTCTCCCGAGCCTGTAGGGCATTCGACCTTGAAGGAGTCTCCGTAGAACATGTGAAAGCGGAGCAGGGATTCAATAAGCAAAAAGTTGACGCACAGCCAAACTGGACCGCGCCAGTTACTGTTACCCCCGAAGAGGCCGCTGTCCGAGTCGCCGGAAACATAGCTAACCTGGAACGTTTGGCCATTGACATCCATGGAATAGGGATGGTCTTCGTGGTACTTCGACATTGAGCGGATTCCGTGATCTGAGAGGAATTCGGTCTCGTCGAGCATGCGCTTCAGGATCTTCTCTAAGCGGTCCCTACTAACTAAGGCTAAGAGCAGTCGATCGCTCTTTCCTCGGCGTTTCATACTTGCAATATTGCGCTCCGCGACGTCCTGGCGATTTTCGACAAACCACTCCAGTCTGCGCTTGAAGGACGGAAATTTGTTGATCAATTCTGGTTCAAGCGTGGACACCGCGTATAGTGGAATGAGACCGACAAGTGACCGCACAGGAAGCTGCTGTGTCCATGGCCCACCGTATGAGATAGCATCGTAGTAAAACCTGCACTCGTTAAAAATGTTACGGAATTGGCTGACTTTTGTCACATACCCGTCTTCGTCGTTCCATAGGGAGTTTTCTTGTTCTCCGGATTTGAATGTCATGGCATCGCTTATCAGAATGAAGTGCTCAAAAAACTTGGATGCAACTGGTCCACGTTAGAAATGACAGACTGTACAATCCGACTGGGCAGCTCACTATCTTCGTAGATTCGTCGATGTTTAGCCAGTTCAAGGGCAATATTCAGCATGTTCAAGCAGTAGAAAGCCATCCAACCGGTGCTGTCAGCTTGTTCCAATACCCCCCCTGTAGGAAGGGGCTCAGAGCGGTTGAATAGCCCGATATTATCGAGTCCTAGGAACCCACCCTCGAATACGTTCTTGCCATCATAGTCTTTTCGATTCACCCACCATGTGAAGTTCAGAAGTAGTTTCTGGAAGACCCGTTCAAGGAAATCGAGATCCTGTCGACCGTACATTTTTCGCTCGATCTTGAAAACACGGAAAGTGGCCCAAGCATGAACAGGGGGGTTGACATCCCCGAAATTCCATTCATATGCTGCCAACTGCCCATTTGGATGCATATACCATTCTCGAGTAAGGACATCCAACTGCCGCTTCGCGAATTCTGGATCAATCATTGCCAGCGGTATACAATGGAAAGCAGTATCCCAGGCAGCAAAGAAGGGGTACTCCCATGAGTCCGGCATCGAGAGGATATCATCCATATGCAGATGCTTCCATTGTTGATTCCGGACATTTTTTCGCTCTGGCGGAGGGGGGATCACACCGGGGTCACCGTTAGCCCATTGATCCCAGACAAAGTGATAATACTGCTTGCACCACATCATGCCAGCAAATGCCTGGCGCTGAATGTTCCGCAGGTCGTCGCTCATTGGTAGGGGACTGATGTGGTAGTAAAAGTCGTCGGCTTCCGCCTTACGTTCCTCCACCACATCATCAAGCTCCTCCTCGTTCACGAAAGGCTCGACCTTTTTCGAAAGACGGAAACGGACAACAGCACACTCGCCAGGAGGGACCCCTTCGCCTTCATTGAACGCATACCAAGCAGCAAATTTGGTGCCTTCATTGGCTGGGTTGACCGCATCTTTCTCGCCATTGACAATGTGACGATGGAAGGCGTCTTTCACATAAGGTTGATCGTTCTGCGTACCCCAAAGAAGCTCATTGTTCGTTTCATTTTCAGTAAACAGCATCTGGGGCACGACATCTTTCTGATCGTCCCCGGGGGCGGGGGAGGGGGCAAAGCAGACGTATCGCTCTCCCAGCTTTTCGTGACTTGTTTTTACAGCAAGCGGAGCAGTCTGCTGGATAGATGGCTTCTCCCTACCTTCGTAGCCCCAGGACCAAGTGTTGCGGAACCACACATGAGGAATGATGTGCAACGGGGCGGGCTCGGGGCCTCTATTATAAGCAATTACGCGGAACACGAGTTCGTCTTCGTCGTTGTCTTCCTTGGCCGTTTCGATAAAGATATCCCAATACTCGTTATTGTCAAACGCGCCGGTATCGAGGATCTGATATTCGCGGTCCTGCTTTCCTCGTCGAGCGTTCTCTTCAACAAGATCCTGGTAGGGGAATTCGTTTTGAGGATATTTATAGAGATATTTCATGTACGAATGCTGCAGATACAGTTGTTAGAAGAACGTCGGCACTCATTCTAAATCGAAGCAATCTTACCGTAGGAGTGTTGTCAACATGGAAATGGGCTTCCTTAATGCTCTCACCGTGGTTCCCCTGGGGATTTGACAGACCGAATAGTCGTTCTTTGAGAAAACCACTAAAACGATGTGAGACTAGAGTACGGGCGCGGCTTGGGCCAATCTCAGGTCCGAGGTCGATGGAACGTACTCTTTGCCATTCCAAAACGCAAAAGCAATATTCTGCAGATTATGTGTGTCGCATACGCCGGCAATTCCGTCCTCGCCCCAGCGAAAGGTTCTCGAACGGGCGTGGTCGTGGGTAAAGTCTAGCGTCGATCAGTAGGTGGTCCGGCCCCGCGGGGTCAAGGATACTTACAGCTCCAAGCATCACCATTTGCTCTATCAGTGAAAGGCCAGTCAGCAGATGCATGATAACGCAGTATGCAGACACTGGAGGCGGACCGAAGGCCAAGCAAAAGGAAGGGGAGGCAAGAAAGAGAGGATACTCACGAATAATCCTCGCGTACTGCGGAGAGTTGAAAAGTAGTTTATCAGCTTGAATGTCCCCAGGAATATCCACCAACAGACAACGACGACTGAGCAGACGATAAGGATTCAAAAGACGTACCGGTGGCCCATTGCCTCTCTGCAACGTAGGGACCCCATTTTTTCCAATACCTGATGCGATCGCGATCCTCCTTCAGACGCTGTTCCTCGCGGGAGGTGTAGCTTTGCTTGTCAATGAGGACCATGATTGCAATGGCTGGAAACCAGCAGGATGACGAGGAAGAGAGGGGAGAAAGAGAGGATTTAAGAGAGAGGAGAGGGGGGTGCAGCTAAATAGAGAGCTGCTGCCCTGTCAATACGTAGCACAGATGAACGCCAACAGGCTTATCGTGCATCCCGGCTGTCGCAGTCTGGACCGCAACCCCAGTGCTTTTTGCTCCATTTCCGGGCGCTTATGGTCCGATTCCAGGGTTTCTGGAGTGGAGTTCTAGCGTCCGGTGCTGAGTGCACTGACATCATCCAAGCATCTTGATTTATAGGGTATTGCGTTGTACATATAGTTAGAAGGCTAGCCTCGTTGGAGCTAGATACAACCATCCCAGGGCTTCTTAGCCTTGCTTTCGACTCCGGTAACTGCCAACTGCCTTCATGTTCCACGACTTCGAAATCGACGAAGACCGAACTACAAACAGTCAAGATACCATGCTCAAAATCATAAGAATTTGAATTGTACCATGACACAATGCATATACGGAGTATAATTCAGACCAGTACATGACTACTTAAACGGCAATGGCAATGACAATAACAAGAATGCCACAGCTAAGCAAACCCAGGCTCCTGGCCGGCGCAGTCATATCAGGACTTCAGTTGCTGGCAGAACCATAAACGCCAAATAATGATGGAGGGGCCGGGAATGCATCGCCGTGAAATATAGATCAAAGAGACATCTTTAATCGTCCAACGCCTGACGGGCACGAGCCGCAACCACGCGCACAGGAAACAAATCAACAGAACCGATCTCTGCGGACGTACGTGTCTGCTGGAGTACCAGAGATCAGACGAGGAGCAGTCATAGTCGAACGCATTCGGGTCCTTCTTTTTAGGCAATCATTGTACTTTTCCCACCCTAGCGACGACTTGCTATCAGGAATTGCGTCCCTGCTGTCGGTCGCCTGGGCGCTCCCGTTGTTCGTCGCCGCTCGAGTACTGGCCTAAGGTGTCCGTTGGTGATGTTGTTGCTGATTCTAGTTGGAGGACAACATCTTAGAAACCCCATCGTTAAAGATCGTAAGGTTGTGTATTGCTTACCTGTGGACTGGTATCCGCCGTCTCTGTGCGCCTCCGAAGATGGGTTGCCACCACTCATAATCACTGATCCACGCGCTTTCAGTCGTTCTTCTGTCGCGCGGATTCTGGCCTGGAGTTCTTCTAACTCTCTATTCTGGATCATCATCTGGTGTTTTCTATAGAGTTTCGGTTAGCCTCTTGCGCCTCAATTCATGGTACCTGGATCTCGCGAGATCTATGTCGTGTCGATGCACAAGAGGCGAGCAACAACTTACTTCTGATCGATAGTTTGCGAAAGATAGTCAACATCGGTGTCTAGCGAAAAAGCGGAATCGAGTGCAGAAGAGAAAGCCAGCGCCATAGTCCTGCATTTTTCGAGTTAGCGCTCAGTCAAGTATACACAAAGCGGGAACAACGAACGACTGCGGCCGGGCCTTCTTCACGCCTTGATCTCTGTCGGACATCTTGGATATTTGGAATTAAAGATATGAATAATAAATAAGCTCGAGGGCTTCGAAAGGAAATACGCTTGCGACGTTGAAGGAAGCAGCTTGAGGCCGGGTTCAAGAGAGCCGCGGCAAAGGGGTATCACAGTAGAAGGAAGTATGAGAAACAACGGCAGATGGGACTTGCCGAGCGTCGAGATTATGGTGGTATTATAGGGGTTGAATCAGGACCAGCTGAAAGTCTATCACTCAGAAAGGCCCGGGGTAGAAGAGCGAGGATGGTCGATGAAGCAGAGTTGAGGATGGGGGAAGTTGGAAGGAAGACGACAGCCTTGTCGCACTCCTCTTGACGGAGCCAGGAGGGACCACTTTTTGGTTGGATTGACAGGGGCCCTGCACGATCGGAGAAATGACAGAGATGAGGCCCAAAAAGGGGGATGGTCGAATTTCCACGGTTTAAGCTTGCTTGAAGTTCGCTGCTTCAGCTACAAGCAGTTTATCTAACAGCTCGAGTCATCCAATGAGGGGGTAATTGAGGAAGCAGCAAATGCAGGAAGGAGAGGAGAGGCCAGTGCAAGGGGCCCGAGGCACACAGGGAGAGAAAGGGGACGGGAGATTGACTTGAGCTATAGCGAGAAACGGGCCCGGGTCGATAGCTGTTGATGGCCACTGACATTTGCTGAAGCTAAATAGTGCTCCCAATCTCCCCACTACTGGAGACTTCATCAAAGATCCATCAGGTCCCATAACCACGAACTCGGCACCATACACGTAGTTACAAGATTATATGTCCTTCTCTCGTGAGTCCTTGCAGACTGTGACTCTGGAAGGTTTTGAATGTAGTCGTTGGTGCCACAGAAAACGGCTTATACCTCCTTTTATCTCTGGCAGTTATTCTCCGTATACTCCGGGCCCCAGGTCTAGAAATCTAAGCGCAAGAAAGGGGCACGGGCAATTTCAGGTTGACCCCTGACACTATGGAGTCGGTAAGATACGGTATCATATCCTGTCGACGCTGGAGTTATTGGAGACCACAGAGTACATACTCTACAGTGCACTAAAGAGCAGTCCATCTGAGATCCTCACCAGGGAAGGCCACAGTAGCCTTCCGGGCCTGCTCGGACCATTCCTGGTGTTACCACGGAGTACTTCATGCATAACACGGCCCCTAGCAGTCCCCGTAGTTCGCGATGATGCCGGGGCAACCCGTGGCGTCATCTAGCATAGCGCTTCCGCAGGTAAGCCGGTTACATTACATACGGCTATTGGCTGGCGTGTCGATCGCTTTCACGTGATCCGCCCAGCCAGTCCTCCGTCACTCTGCGCGGGAGCAGATTGAGCAACGGAAACGTCGCTCGAAACGAGATTTTCCCCAGTCGCTGCTTCAGCATCACGCCCTCTTTCTGTCCATTTTCGCGCCCTTCACCTCCGATTCCATTTTTGTCTCGCCCATCTTGTATCTTCGTTGATGTCCTAATTTTTTAACGATTTTTGTTTCTATTTTTGCGGCCTACCGAGTTCCATTCACCCGACCTTGTCGCGTCTCGCCCATCATCCAGGGTGTCCCCCTTTATCCATTGCGTCAATGGTCTAAACACCCACCCGTAAGCGATCATCGCTCTCATTTACGCCGTCGACCACCAATCATACAGAACGATTGCGACCAGCATCAAATCATCGATATCGCCTTAGTTGACCTCGTTGAGCTTCCCTCAATAGCTTTCTTCCTCACCGTGGCCCCCATTCCCCCGTCTTCTTCCCCCAGTGGCCGGTCGCGCGGGCAATGGGGGATGCCTTCTCTATCGGCTTACACTCCACTTGAATCCCTTCTCTTCTTCCAAACTCTAGCTGCGCACGATTCGCAACCAACCAACTTCGTCTCGATATCAAATGTTCTCAACAGCAACAAGTTTATTCGCGAAAATGGCGCGTTTGACGCGCGCAGGTTCACCCCGGAGGCGCTGGAGGATCTTTATTCGAAATTAATGCACAACGACGAGAGCGATGCGTCTGCCCCTATACAGGAATCAAACGGTCACCACTCTGGATCAAGCCCTAGTAATCCAAAGAAGCGCAAGATTACAACACCCCGCCCGGATGGCTTGTCAGATGCAAGGAATCCTGGCTTTGTCCAGTATTTAGTGCCTCACCTGTACGCCAAATATAAGGACTTGGTTACCAGGGAAATCAAATTAGAAGAGAAGCGGTATCGGGACATCAGAGACGAAATCGCACGGCTAGAGAAGGAAGAGCGCGAAGCGCCCCGAGAAAATCATGCCGAGCCGACACCCGCGCCAATCATTACGAAACCTGAGCATGCGCCGGAACCCATGCACTTAGATATACCGGAGACAACAGTTGCTCAATCACAGCCTGCAAAGGAACCGATACCTACCCCGGTCAAGCCTTCTACGATTGTAGAAGAAAAACAGCCTCAGCCAGAATCTCCGCGCAAGGATCAGTCACCGCCGCAGCTCACCCCACAACCACCTCCGCCAGAGATCAAGCTACAGGAGCAACCCACTGAACAACAAGCAGAAGATCCAAAGAACCTGCAGCAATCATCACAGCCACAACTTGAATCTCAAATTCCAGCGTTGGCTGAACTTGCGCCTCCACCACATCCCACACCGCACGCTACACCACACCCTAGCCCGCCGCAACCGCTTATGGTCCAAACATCACAGGGGAACCCCATCCGTCCTCAACCAGATCAGCCCGCGGCATCAGATCTTCCACGACAGCCACAGCTACCCAATGAAAATGGCATACCGCCACCTCAGCAACCGGTTGCTACCGCCCCAAGCGCACCTGTTCAAGGAAAACCAGCCAATGTGCCATCAGCGCAGCCTGAAAAGCCATTGTCGAACCCCGTTGCTGTGGCTCCTGCTGTCCCTTCTCGCGACCTAATAGCAACTTCCTTGCCACCCCCGCGACCACCTCAAGTGACCCAGCCTCACCAGACTGCCAATATACCAATTGCTTCTTATACGCCGCAAAAGGCCGCCTCCACCACAAAGCCTGCTGGGAAGAAGGGTGGGCTGGCTGCAATTTCACGTGGACCACCTCAATCCAGCCTCCAACAATGGTCATTGAACCAACCACAAACACCAAAACATCCGCACCAACCTCCTTCATCAATTTTACCTCAAACTGCAGGTCACATAAAACCCCTTCAACCGCCGCCCATCCAGCAAACGCCAAAAGTGGTGCCGCGTCTTCAACCTTTGGCAGCTCCATCGACGCCACAACCATCTCGACCTGCCTTCCAAACACCAGTACCTCCCAATCCTACGTCTGGGTTTGCAACGCCTATTGGGCGGCCTAAAGGCTTCCCAGCAACCCTACCGCGGCTGTCAAGGCCACGGCTATCAATTGCCACTCCTGGACCTTCCACCCCTTGGAAGCAATCTTCGTTTCCCACGTTACCCAAATCTCCTGGCTCGCCTGAAAGGCCTCGACCAGAAGACTTTAGTCCGATTAGTGAGAAAGCGCCATCACCATTTGGCTCGCGAATGGCAACCCCCGAAGAGCCCGAACCTCCCCGTCGGAAGGGTCCTGGGAGGGGAAGGAAGAAGGCAACGGATGCTACTCCAGTTGGTCCGAAAAAGAAAACGGGAAAAACTACGCCAGCCGCCGGGAGAAAACGTGATCGGAGCACTGCTTCATCCAGAAGTCGAGGGCGATCTATGCATTCGCGTGACGGTGAATCAGGAGCGGAGGCTGGCAAAATCAAACATGAAGTACCCAGCACTCCGGCCGGAGTTGGCTCTGTTGGGCCTGAGCGTAGCTCGACTAGTCAAAAAGTTCCAGGCTCAGAAACTCGCCCAGGTAGGGGTCGGCCCAAGCGCAAACGTAGTGAGCCCTCTGAATCAGAGCCTCAGCCGCAGCCTCAACCTCAGCCCGAGCTCAGTCACATAAATCACGCGGATTCGGATCAATCGGCGCCTTTTGTGCTGGGTGCGCGCAACTTCCCAAGAACCGCAAATCCCATGATGAGCGATGTGTTGACCCATAAACATGCATCGATATTCCACAAACCCCTGACGGAACGCGACGCGCCTGGTTACCGAGATCTCATCTATCGACCGCAGGACCTCAAGTCTATAAAGTCAAGCATCAGCCAGGGAAGCAAAGCCTTGACCGCCGCCACGGAAGCCGCCAACACTCCAGTTGCGGATGGCGAGTCTCCAGCTCCAAACGTAGGCACACCTTCAAAGAACGCCGTTCTCATGCTACCAAAAACCGAAGATGTCATTCCGCCAAAAGCGATTGTCAATTCAGCGCAACTGGAAAAGGAACTGATACGCATGTTTACCAACGCGGTTATGTATAACCCGATCCCGCAGCGTGGCTTTGGACCGGCGTTCCCCATGGCACCGGACGGTGGATCTGGACGGCGACAGTACGTTCCTGAGCCTGATGAGGGTGGTATCATCAAAGACACGATTGAGATGTTTGAGGATGTCGAGCAGGCTGTCACTACGTGGCGCTCTGCTGAGATCGCGAGCAAGACTGTTCTCTCTCTTCGAAGAGAAAGCACCAGCGATCCCAACATAGACAGTGCAGATGATGTCAAGGGCTGACAGATCTCTGCTGTAATGAGTCAAGATACTTATGTAATAATAAATTAAGCGAAACTCGAGTAGTGTATGCTCGTAACCTTTTTCTTTCCTGTCTATCATAGTCGTGAATGATCGTAAGGACATTTTTAGAGAATGCATAATTCAGGCTGTCTTGACTGCCTGCGGCTTCGTCCTTCCCAGCCCGTGCTTGGCATAGAAATCCATGGGGTAGACACCGTCGTGTGTTTTCTCCCAGCCATCCCGAATTCCCAACGCGATTAGGGCCTCGTACGGCGTCAAAAGGGGCCTTGGGAACGCATACCCCCAATCTATACTCAAGCGTGGGCAGGCAATTTGCACCCAACACTCGACATCCGCCATGGCCGCCAACTTCCCCGGGAAGATCTCGCTGAGGAGGAGGTTCACAAAGGGAATCCCCCGCTCATTAAGATGTGATTCGATCATGGCCATTGTGTGTGGGTTCCCCTGCCGGCCTAGGGAGCCGAGGATGATACCCCATTTCTTCGCGGAGCGGGCGGTGGAGATGGCATCGCGGCGGAGAGTGTGCATTTCGGTGTGGTCGTATGATTCTCGGCTAAGGGTGCGGGAGTAAGGGTCATAGCGGTAAGCGGGGATGGAGGGGTTATGGATCATGGCGGATTCGAGGTGGAAGCGGCCGTCGCCAAGGTAGAGAAGGTAGTCGATTTGCTGGTTGGATAAAGTGGGGGATGTGCAGCCTAAGATCTCGCCCTTTGAAAGCGGGGTGATTTGTGGGATAACGACGTTGAAGCCGGCGCGCTCGAGAACGGGCTTCAATCCGTGCAAGGTTGCGTTGAACTGGATTGTACCGACGGTGGCGATTGTCTTGCCTGGCTGGAGATTGCGCTCGAGAGTTGCAATGAGGTGTGTTGTGTCAATGCTAATGTCGACGAATATATAGAGCGTTTTGATTTTGGTTACGTCCACGGGTATCAGGCAGGAATGGGCGTAGTGAACGAGGAGATCGCACCCGAGAGCGCGTGCGGTGTAATCGTCTATGCAGCATGCGCCGTAGGTGACATCGCCCATGATGAGGGTTTCGGTGCCCGGGCAGAACTGCGTGAGGATGTCGGATATTGTGGTTGCGAAAAGGAGAAGGCCCTCGGGGAACTGGAGTGCTATGCGCTTTGCGCCGGAGGTGCGGATGCGGTGGATGGTTTTGGGGATCTCGAAGGAGTAGTTTTTTGGGAGGAGGTCGATGGCGGCGAGGATGTCGGGGTCTTGAGAGATCTCTGGGGGGACCTGATTCAATGTTCTGGGGGTTCTTCGGGGTGCAGCTATTGGAGTAAGCATCTGAGCAGCATTGAGGGTTGCATGTTGCCGTACCTTTTTGTATGCTTGTGAATTCAACATCTTGGACGCTCGGCGATGATTGTGCCTGGGCTTCTGCTGTACGTCGCCCGACAAACCTCTTCTTCGGCTGTCGTAGAGAGGCGTTCGCCTGAGGAGTCTCACTTGAGTCACCCATCCTGCTGGTTCGATAGTCTGCTTGCTTTACAGAGATCAAGATACGAAGTGGGATGAAACCATTTTTTCCCAATCGGAGTCTGACTAAGAGGGGTCATGTGGGGGGGCCGAGTCTAACCTCTTTCGGTCTGTCAAGTGCTTCTCCGCATTCCGCCCCGACAATGTTCCAACATCCGGGGCCTCATGGCCTGACTTCTTTGCCGTACTTCTGCGTGACTTCGGACCCGACTTGAACACTTTGACTCTGTTCCATTAACAACAATGCTTAGACCAAGACCCAAATTGAGCCTCTTGTCCGCCTTTCGACCGCTTACAACCAGATGTTTCGCGACAGAGGCGCGGTTAACTTCGGACCATGTCCGCATAGTCGAAGTTGGGCCTCGAGATGGGCTCCAGAACGAGAAAACGTCCATCCCGCTCGAGACAAAACTTCAACTCATCTCGAAACTTGCAAAGACAGGCGTGACAACCATTGAGGCAGGTTCCTTCGTCCCGGCGAAATGGGTTCTCCAGGTATGTCTCCCAACGAGCGTCCGTCACCGATACGCCCGACAGGGTCCATTCTCTCTTGCTGATGATGGAATCGCTAGATGGCGAGTACTGCAGAGATATGTGAGCATCTCCTACAAACGCCGCCGCAATCTCAGAATGAAATCGCATACAATTACCTTGTGCCGAATGTCAAGGGTTTAGAGGGCCTCATCAAAGTCATGGATTCCACAGGGGCCTCAGCAAACACGGAAGGATCGAAAATCAAGCCACCGACCACAACTGAAATTTCGCTCTTCGCTGCAGCTACCGAAGCCTTCTCAAAAGCCAACACCAATTGCACCATTCAAGAGTCCCTCGAGAGAATTCGCCCTATTGTAGCATTGGCCAAGACCAGAGATATCCGGGTCCGTGGATACGTTTCCGTTGCTCTGGGCTGCCCATACGAAGGTCCAGATGTATCTCCATCAAAAGTGGCCGATATCACAGCGACTTTGCTCGAGATGGGCGCGGACGAAGTGTCGGTTGCCGACACCACCGGCATGGGGACTGCACCTCGTACCATGGAGCTTCTCCAAGCTCTCAAGGCAGCTGGCATTGCCAATACAGATTTAGCACTCCATTTCCACGATACTTATGGCCAGGCCCTGGTGAACACCATCGTAGGTTTGGAACACGGGGTTCGCATTTTCGACAGTAGTGTTGGTGGGCTTGGTGGCTGCCCTTACTCTAAGGGAGCGACAGGTAATGTTTCGACTGAAGATCTGGTCCATACTATCCATGGTCTCGGAATGCATACCGGCATTGATCTGGAGGAGATGTCAAGGATTGGGTCATGGATCAGTAGTGAGCTAGGTCGGCCTAATGAAAGCAGAGCTGGAAAGGCGACAGTAGCGAGGCTTCAGTCATAGTTAACGATCAATTTTCGAATCGAGGAATACCAATTCTAGTGCATGAATGACACCTTTTTATTAATAAGATATCTTTAGGAGGGCCTTATCTCCTCCTTATCTCTATACAATCGCTCACCGCTTCTGCAGGTCGTCACGCGACGTTTCATGTTGACTCCTCGACGGAGTATCCATCCTTATGTTAATACCCTACCATGCATGACGTATCGACATGTTATATCAATCTATGATATGACTATTGCTGCAATCGAGATTCTTACTTACCTTTGCTTTTGAACAGCAATCCCTGTACTCTACCAATCCGTTCGCTCCCAAATCCACTGGCTATGCCTGAGGAGCAAATGCTGCCTCTCCCAGGTTCACCGTCTTCCTCATGGGCCCGTTTCCGCGCGCAGCTTGGTGCATTGTTTCAAGGAGCTGACCCCAAGGTTTGCGTGGCATTCTGGTTATTTGGTAGGCACTAAGCTCCGTTGACTTTATCAATACGCCCTGACTGAAGCACGCTCGTCAGGTTTGATCAACAACGTGCTCTATGTCATTATCCTATCTGCTGCGCTTGACCTTGTTGGGCCAGATGTTCCCAAGGGCGTCGTACTGCTTGCCGATGTACTCCCGTCTTTTGGTACGAAGCTTGTCGCTCCCTACTTCATCCACGCAGTTCCTTACTCTGTGCGAATCGTGATATGTGTTATTCTCTCCGCCTTGGGCATGCTTATGGTAGCACTGAGTCCGGCATATGTTGATGGCGGTACAATATCTTCCAAACTAGCGGGAATAGTTCTCGCGAGTTTGTCCAGCGGTATCGGGGAGCTGAGTTTCGTCGGGTTGACGCATTACTACGGTCCGTTCAGCCTGGCAGCTTGGGGAAGCGGTACAGGAGCTGCTGGCTTAGTTGGAGCCGGTGCATATGCGCTGGCGACGACATCTTTGGGTTTACAGGTCAAAGAGACACTATTAGCGTCCGCGTTTCTTCCGATTGTTCTGGCTCTCAGTTTTTTCTTCATACTACCCCGATCGCGGATACAATCTGCGCCCACCGGATCCGGGGATGGGGAACGACATGCGGATAACGGTGCTCTCGACGACAATCATGACGAAGAAAGGGAAGGCCTACTTGGTTCGTCTATTGACTCCACAAGGGGCTTCAAGACCACGCATCGAGGACATGGGTGGCATACCTTGAAAACCAACATACAGCGCGCGCGGGTGCTGTTCTTCCCTTTGTATGACCCCTACTTTTTGGTTACGGAAAATGGCTGACCATGTTCGTAGTATGCTCCCGTTGCTCCTCGTATACATTGCAGAATATACCATCAATCAAGGGGTATCACCGACTCTGCTCTTTCCACTCAAAGAAACTCCCTTTGCGCATTACCGAGCATTCTATCCAGCATATAATGCCATATACCAGATCGGCGTCTTCATCTCACGGTCATCTACCCCTTTCTTTCGTATACATGACCTCTACCTTCCGTCGTTCCTCCAAATCATCAACCTTATAGTGTTGACGCTGCACTCGCTTTTTGACTTCATACCAAATGTTTACCTTGTTTTCATCGTGGTTTTCTGGGAAGGCCTCCTAGGGGGTTTAGTTTATGTCAATACATTTGCAGAGATAGGTGACCGCGTGCCTCGAGAAGACCGAGAGTTTTCACTTAGTGCTACAACGGTCAGCGACTCGGGTGGCATTTGTATAGCTGGGTTTCTAAGTATGGTGTTTGAAGTGTGGCTTTGCGATTGGCAAGTTTCGCAGGGGCGGGAATTTTGTCGAAGAACGTGATCGAGACAATCCAATCATCAGATACTGATTCAAGTTATACGGAGTATGCGTATTCTAAACGTCTTAAGATAGTTGGCAGCAGAAGTTCAGCTGACAAGCAGTTGCGTCACAGGACAGAGCCAATTTGCATGTGATTGCAGAATGCGGAGAAGCCGGGGTATAGCCCGAATCCGACCAGGGTCAACAGAAGCCGCACATCACCACTAAAAAGAAAGCTGATGCATTCTCCGTCTTTATAATGCCCACTCTTACCTGGGGATCCGCTACCATCTACCACTCCATGCCCTGAAAGCCTGCTGCGTGGGCCATAGTAAGTCCTGGTAAGCAGACTGGTGGGGCTCTTCACATGCATTGTCTGGGGACAATGATGTGTGTCTTTGACTGTGCCCGTGATGGCCTTTTGCTTGTCTTCCTTCTTCAGTCTCTCCTATGATTTGTTTCAGCTCTTTCACTCGTGGTGGCTGAATCAGTTCTCTTTCCACCTTTGACTCTATGAGGGTCTTCGTTCAGCCAACTGCATGCGAGAAACCTCCGCGGATTGAGCATTCCTTCATCAATCTAACATTCTTCATACATACGCCTTCCATTATTCCCGCGATCTTGAATAGGCCTTATTTTCTCCGATATCTCGACTCTCTGTACGACGACTTCATCGGATCGCTTGCCAAAGCAGCCTGGAATCGTTCCGCGTCGCACAGTCACCTCCTCGATCTACTTCCCTAGCTTGTGACGATGATAGGTAGGTGAAATTTCCCGAATAAGCACTGCGTAACACTAACAGTCGATCAAGACCACGTTCTGGGGAGGCCATCAACTAGGTCTCGCAAGGTTCAGGTGCTAGCCGTCTTTCTGTTCTGGTCATACTACCTCCTAAGGTATGTCGCGAAAGCCCTCACTCTTTGTCACATCCACTGAGTATCAAACTTTTTGGTAGGGGAAACAAACATGGCCCGCCGGGCGTTCGGCGCATCTCTTCCCGTCTCTCGCAGAGGTTGAGTGTCTGGCAGACCACAGTTGTCGTTGTCTTGTGGCTCTATTTCTCTCGAAACTTCGCCAAGATCGTAGGCCTCGAGAGTCCCGAGCCTTTAGCGAACCTCTACTCTCGTCCCTACTTTCGCGCAACATGGATCACAACGGCGCTGGATGCTGGATTTTGGACTACGATGAGGGTACGGCCAAAGTGGCTCCGAGATATTGCTTCTTTGTGTGGCACGGTATATTATCTTTTTGCGGCCGAGCAGGCTGACGATAAAGTCCGCCGTATACGGGCGACCCTGACAGTTGAACATTTACGGGTATCATGGAATAAAGGAACCACGCCGTATCTGTGGGCACTAGCTAGTCTGGTACGTCCACGACTAACGAAATTCGCGCCTCGTGCTATACGCATTCCTCGACCCCGGCAGTCGATCTACACTGAGCCCACAAATGCGTGGTTGTACTTCGATGGTCCTTTAAGTGCACTGAAGGATCAAACCTGCATTGTTCTTGATATTCCCGGAGGCGGGTTTGTTTCTATGACACCTCGGCACTCCGAAGATCGCTTACTTGCGTGGGCTGGAAGGACCAAGCTTCCTATATTGAGCCTAAACTATAAAAAAGCACCAGAGTACCCGTACCCGTACGCATTAAACGAGTGCTACGATGTCTACCACTCGATAATCACCACACGCGGTCGTTGCTTAGGGCTAAGTGGAGACGCACCGCCTCGGATCATCCTCACGGGTGACAGCGCTGGCGCCAATCTTGCCGTTGGCACTACTTTGATGGTCCTTCAATCTAGTGACCGGGGATCATCTCTCGGACATGGCCAAAGCTCGCTTCCAGGGCCGGATGGATTAGTCCTTGCTTATCCAGCGTTGAACATGAAGATTGAGAGTTGGATGACCGAAGAACAGATGTCATTAATTCAGGAAAAAAGCACCAATCGAAGTGTCGTCCAAAGGAAGGATATGGACTATAAGAGGTTGACACCATTTGCCTCCCCGGGCGCCTCTTCAGACGACCTCCGACAGAATTCCTACCTTTCTGAACCAGATCTGGAGACAGGCACACTGGTGGAGGAGGCTGCGGGACTCGCACTGAACGGGAAGAACGAAGAAGGTTTGGATAAACCGACTGCTTATCTTGCGAATAAACCGCCGAAGAAGATTCAAACCAGGCTAGCTGTGTCGTCGATGATCTCGTATGTGAACGACAGAATCCTGTCGCCTGAAATGATGAGGGCAATGGTCATCCTTTACGTTGGACCTTACAACCGTCCGGATTTCAACACGGACTATCTATTGTCTCCAATCCTTGCACCCGAGGCGCTTCTCGCGCAGTTCCCCAAGACATGCATCCTCACCGGCGAGCGGGATCCACTGGTCGACGATACAGTAGTCTTCGCCGGGCGGCTAAGGCAGGCCAAGTTGCGTCGGTTCCAGGAACGACAGGAACTAGGCCTCGAGAAGTCACATCGCACATTCAACGAGAAAGACCATGTAGAGGTCTCCCTAATCCCTGGTATCTCCCACGGCTTCATGCAAATGGCCGGCTTTTTCCCTGACAGCTGGAAACACATTTACCGAGGTGCAGCCTGGATCCAGAACCTGGTCGAGATGGCGGATCTCAAAACGTCACCTTCAAGTCTCAGCAACAGCACTCTCTCCCACGGCCTTGCGTCAAAGCTTGATTCCGAGACTCCTCCCCGTAACCACAAGCGCACACTAACTGGCGAATCGTCCGCGGATGAAGACAAGCCGCTCGAAATGAGCATAGGGAAAATGACCCCGCTAATTCCGGGGATTCGCACCCGCACCTCAGGTCAGGGGCAAGACCATCCACCAAGTCCAGTAATTGAGGACGGACCCGAGACTGAGACGGAAACCGAGCGACTACCCTCGAGTCGCGTCAGCCCTACCACCAGCACTAAGCCGGACGCACAAGCCAATCTCGGTGGAAATAGACCTCGAGACCGGCTCGCTCGGTCCAGAGGGCTAGGTAGACGGCGATCTGTAGCCCCATCAAAGATCAACATCGTCCCCGAATGGGCATCTGACCCTGTGAGCCCAATACGGCCCAGGGACTCTAGCTTGTACAGCTTGCCAAGCGAGGAGGATCTCTTACGCCGTCGAATGTCTGGACTCGCGGGTGGGTTAATGGGGCTGGGTGAGGGGGCGAGAACGCCATGAATGGATATTTAGCTATTTAAATGCGGAAGGTCAAAAGAATTATTGGGTTGGGCGTTGAATTTGAGATTCGATGATAAACAACGATAGAGGTATATTTTTCGGGTAGACAGTACACAATGACCGGCTGAGCAATATATAACAACCCTTAAGGACATGAGCTGATATAGCTGACAAGCCAAGCAGTCTCGATGGACTATTTAAAGCTATCACATCCTTCGCATTGACGGTGCGTTTGTCTATAGAGGACCTGCGGGCGGATAAAGTAGCCCCTCTGATCTGCATTGCTAGACTTGGTCCCATTCAAGACCGGTCTGGCTGCAACCTGAAGAACTTGCTGAGCTTGCAACAAAACCCATGAAATAGGAGTGTCGCGTGTTCTCAGCATAAGAATCCGGCAAATACGGGGGCGAAGAGTCCCTTGCTTGGGTGGGTCAGGATCTTGTCTAGCAGATGAACCATCGCAACCAACAATGGCGTGCTATGGCTCATCTCACCTCACCACATCTCCTCAAATCCCAAGCCGGTCCCCATTCCTCGACGATGCTCCGAGCTCCCAGCGCCCTGATATTCAGCTGCATGTTGCACAGAGCCGGGCAAGCTCTGAATCCAAGCTGTCGTGTTCCCGCCCCTGCTTGAGCGTCCAGCCTTGAAGCAGATGCTCTCGGTGCTTCACCGCTACACCTGCTCCCCACTCGCGTTGGACAAGAGGTAGCTGCCCTATATACATACATACATACAAACGCACTCGGAGGTCGCAAATCATGACTGCGTCCCAATCATCAGACGTAGAAGCCCAGCTGCTTCTCGAGACGAAGGACTACGACTGGTATGCTTGGGTGCTAGTCGAGGACCATCCGCTGCGCTCGTACCCAGGGGATGGGGATTGTCATCCTGAGATCACGGCATTTACGCAGAAATGCGCTGCGTTTGTTAAAGGGCGCTGGAGGGAGCGCGGGCTACCTCTGCTGTGCCTTGTGTTGATGTTCTTGTGCGTTGACCCGGGTTGATTTTATACTTTGACTGTGTCTCTGACTTTGTTCCAGTGTGATTGTCCAGTTCCTGGTCCAGCTACCGCATATTGTGTCTTATTTTCTGGAGCCAGATTGTACGCAGGATTTCCCTGGGTTCATTCAGGCCACGGACACGGTTGACCGGTCGCTCGGGCTCGGGCTCGATCACGCGGCTATTTGCGTGTATGACGCCCCATCCCAGGCGCATGTAGTGTCGCGCGATGCGGTCGGGTATGCCCTTGCTTCGGGGTGCACCGGCGTCAAGGTTGATTTGTGGCAGCGGGATGGCGAGTTACTTGTTGGGAGCTCGCCGTCAGGCCTCGACGACGAGCACACGCTGCAGAGCGTTTACCTCCAATTACTTCGCGCCCTGCTGGATGGCCGGAACTCTGCTTCGACGCAGTCAACTGGAGAGCACGGTGGCATGGACGGTGACGTGCCGGTCGGTCTCTTCGACGAGGACCCTACGCAGTCAATCACGTTGTTATTGGACGTCCAGACACCGATGCGAAGAGCGTGGCCGTCGCTGGTTGCGCAGTTGAAGGACCTGGATGAGAGGGGGTACTTGTCGTATCGAGACGCAGGGCAGAGTCTTGCCCTGCGGCCGGTGACTGTTGTGGTTTCTGGGAGAGGATGTCGACGGCCGTCACTGATGGCTGATCTGTCAAGGGCTATAAAGGGGTTTTTCTGAAAGCATACATAGCTGTAGATCTAGAGCAGATCGTGTATTATACTTTATGGAAATATACTTTGTCCAGAAAGAGAATAGACCTCCGAAAGAAAATGCAACGCCCAGTGACCTCACCCGGCCAGCGGTCCCAGCCTGCCACGTTGACTGCATATCATTCATACCCTGGTGGAGATGATGGCGGACGGAGCCCAACGATGCCTTAAATCGACATCATCGCAGATTCTGGCGGATCGGCCGTTTTCCCCGCTGCCTCTGCAGAACTCCCCTGCCTGATTGGCTGTGCGCAAGCACTCTGTTCTATGTCTCCATTAAATAATCTAGACTGTTCCTGCTAGTAGGTATAGTCGCTGCAAGTCTGTCGCGTGGGTGCTTGACTTCGGTTATTTCTCACCGTAATTTGCGTCTTCTCCGTCCCCAACTCAACTAGAACAATCTTCTCTTCTGAACCTCTTCGTTCAGTTTCTCCTTCACGTCTCAAATGCGCATTATTCTCCCGGTCGCTGGCGTTTGTTTCATGTGTTAGTATCGCAATCACCATGATGAATTACCACAAGTACTATTCCGCCTCCTCGACATATCCTCCGCATACGCTCTCAGTACCAGCTCACGACCCTCGCTTCGCTGCAAGCCGCCCTCCTGCTTTTTCAGCTCCGTCAGTCGCTGTCGCTGTCGCCGTCACTGCTGCTCCTCCGCCAGGCTCATCGCCCTCGTATTCGCACAGACCACTGCGTCCCTCCTACGACCAGGGGCACCAGGCCGACCCGGCGCGTCACGAAATGCCACGATCAGCACTGTCAGCCGCGTACAACTACCCGCTGCCAGATCACATCCCTGCTGTCGCGCCACATTCCGCTGATAATGGGTATGCGTCACTTCGGAGAGGAGATGGCGCGTATCACGTCTCACAGGCGACCCACGGTTCACGGAAGCGGCCTCATCGCGATGAAGGCCCGGGGACTGATGCTCATCTGGGCCGTCGCTACCGCGATGATCAGGAGCGTCACAGTGTGTACTCTGGTGAGTGTGTTTAGCTGTTTCTCGGTTTCTCCATTTCCCCGTCACGTTATCAGCCCGTTGCATTTGATTTCCAGCCCCACTCATGCTCCGGCCAATCAAGCCCCGGTCCGCCAGCTCCAGATCGACTGCCGCCTGAGGCACTCTCGGGAGCGCTAGGCCCGATCGGGGCTAGTGATGCGTGCCAGGGCATCGCGTCCCGGAGGCCAATCACGGGGAGCAGCAGTCACGGGGCTCAGCTGAACCCACTGGAGCGAATCTGCCGTTGCGCTTGTTGTCCATCATCACTTTCACATTCACGATTCCACTCCTGTCTCCAAGGAGGCCCCAACACCCCCCGTCCCTCATCTGATCTATCGCATCGCCTGCCTTGGTTTCTTATTTCCTCCGCAAATCTCTTCGCGACTCGCGTCTTCCTGTTCTTGCTCTCTCCTCGCTCGCCCCTTCGCGTCGCTTCGTTTCCCCTAGCTGTCCTCCCCCGTTGGCTCGCTTCTCTGCTGCCCGTGATTACCCATGCGATATGAACCCTCCCCAGTCGCATGACCACTCCCGACGGAGATCTTGGGGCAGCAGCGGTAGTTCAGCCTTTCCTGGTGAGTGTCAGGCTTCTGCTCTCTCCTGCTTCCCCGTGCCAGGAGACCCAAATTAGCCGGCGCGGAGTACCCGAAACAACGCAGCCCAGTGTCTAGCCCTTTATCTTTTGCCACCCGGACGCGCTGTATCTCGGTATTGCCGTGTGATTCTATCTGCTAACGTGCGCTTGTATGTATCAACCAGGCCAGCCAGATCCGTCCTCCGCTCCCTCGTCAGGCTCTCGTCGGATGCCTCCTCCGTCTCCACCGCAACATTACCCGTCGCGCGGTCCTCCGGGAAACACACCCTCTCTTTCCACTCCATACTTGTCGCGTGAGCCTCCCAACACCGCGGCCCATCATCGTCCAGGGAGCAGCATGTCGATATCATCCATGCTAGGCTCGGACGCTGACCGACCACCGCGGGATGTAGGCTCGTCTATTTTCTCGCGTCTTCCCGTTTCCTCCGGCCCGTTCGGCAGCACGCCGCCGCCGCCGCCTTCAGCCCCAGGCGCCATGTCCCCCCCTACTGCTCCTGCACGACCAGCGCAACATGATAACCCGCTATTCCGACGATCACAGACCCCTGAAAAACCGCTTTCGAGGAACAACCAGCCGAACAGAGGGTACCGATCCACCTCGGGTGGTGGCCCTCCGACGACAGGCGTTGAGCAGCCCAAGTACAGCGGGTTGTCTCGACTATCCTCTGCGTCGCAGTACTCGAGTAAGCCCAACTCCGCGCACCCGTCGCCGCAGGTCTCACCGGCCGAGCCTTCGTATAACGGTAGCGACTCGCGTCGGCCGAGCTTTAGCGGGCCACCTCGACCAAACAGCCAACCTCAACACCTCGAACCTCCACCTCGACCGCCCGGGTATAGTCCGCTCTCACGGCATGCTGCAGTTGCTGGGGAGAGCCCATTTGGGGTGTCGCATCACCGACCACCCTCATATCTGGGCCATGACCCTCAGCACGGACGGTTTGCAGGTTTGTACGGCGAGCGCCAGGCTGAGGAACAGGCTCGTCGGGAGAAGGAACGAGGTATGTCACAGCCAGAAAGCAAAGTGGGCGCCGCGCCTTCAAGGTATGGTTCACTTTACGGGGATCGCGACGCAACAGCTAGTCGACAGCAGAGCGCGTCGTCTGCGTGGGAAATGGGTCGTTCACAACCAGCATCGCCGGATTCAAAACGGCTGTCGGCATCGGAACCAAACTCCTATAGCTTCGGCTTTGGCGCAATTCAGAACTACACCAAGACCCTAGGCTCTCAGCCAGGAGGTGCCCGCCAGCCGCTCTCAGTCCAGACCCAGCAAGGCCACAGGACATCCTCCCCACGCGAACAGCCGGCGTACCTTAACAAACGACACAGCGGTTCTCATATTTATGGCGGGCCTCCCTCTGGCGCATCTCCGTCGTTTGCACACCCTTCCCCTGACGATCAGCCTCGTAAGGGCAGCGATGAGTTGCTGCACCACCGCAATCTTCTTGGGGTCGGTCTGAATGCAAAACAGGGCCGAGCTTCCCCACTGCCCCAAGCCGTGCAAGGCGCACAAGCTCAAATCCTTGGTCCTGCAGGCGAGTCAGGGATTAAGAGTGAGCTAGGGAGAGTTTTTGCAGGTATTGGGAGTGGCGTTGGCGGTGTTACGGCTACCACCACCGGCAGTGGACCTTCGACGCCGATGACTGCAAGCCCCTTCAAGCGTGATAGTTTCACTGCTCGATCTTCAAACACAGAACCAGCGGATGAGAACAAGATTGCTCGACCTGGCTCTACGACTGGAATACGTCCAAGACAATCAGAGGAAGAAAATCGCCTGGAGGGTGAGAATGGGGTAGATGTACGGCTTGGAGGATCTACGCGTGGTGGCCGACGAAGTCGCGCTGCGCCGCACCATCACCACCATCATCAGTACGTGCTACAGTTAGTAAATGTTGACGTGGAACTAACATCTCTTAGTCACCATCACCACCACCATAAGCCTGAAGACGATCATTCCCCGTTCGGCACATCTCACCGGCCACTGGGAATGAACATGTTCCATCGACCGAGCGATGGACTCGGAGCGGAACCTGGACATCCTCACCACCACCATCATCACCACCATCACCACGTGCCCCGGACCTCAGCTACGGCTGCCTTGACTCCAATGCGCGAACCTCGGACGGTTGTTACAATCGAACCTGTGCTTTCTAGCGTCGCTCATCTTCCTCGCCAGCATCTCGGGTCGACTCTGTATGCTCCACGGATTGGGGCACCTACGGCGAAGGCGACATTGGAGAGTGCTAAGTTCGGATACACAACCACACCCCTGCCTCTTCCCCGCTTCGATGGCAAAGAAAATTGCACCTTCACCATCCGCGTACCTCGCTTCCGGATCGATAACGGCCACCGTGAGGAGATTTGCGCCCGTCGCGCCATCTGGGGCACTGGTATTTACACGGACGATTCGGACCCAGTCGCAGCAGCGATTCACTCGGGCTTCATTCGCGGCGCATGGGGCGAAGACGTGGATCCAGACATGCTCGACCTGGAGATCAAGGAAGCCTTCCAACATGCCCCCAAAACAGCCCAGGATATGGGCCTCCATGAAGGGGAACGGCCCAAAGTCCCTCCGGCACCTCCAGCTGGCAAGGACCTCCACATTACACTGCTCATTCTTCCAAAGCTTGAGCGTTATGAAAGCAGCGTGCTGTTCGGTCTCAAATCGCGGAACTGGGAGCAGAATCACGACGGCATGAGTTTCAAAGTGCACCGGGTTGAGTGGGTGGATGAAGGAGTCGGGCGGGCGGAGGAGCGCAGCGGAGAGGCCCGGCGGAAACGCCTGCGCAACCTCATGCAGAACGGGCGCATCTCTACTGGGCAGGGGGTGCTGAAGCTGGATCAGCTCCGCAGTGGGATCCAGATTCCGCGGCGGAAGACGAAGGCAATGGAGAGCCAAGAACAGCCTGCCTCCGCGTTACCGATCGTGTCATGAGACCCAACTTATTTTGATTCCTTTCTTTTGCGACTATCTTTTCTTGATTGTGTACTAGCGAGGCGTGGCGCAAGCCTTTTATCGATTTTGTTTTTGACCCTGGGCGGCTTGTGATTTTCTAGTATTGTGTACGTTGGCTTCATTTCTTCTGATAATACTATATATCTTAATACTTCACTTACAGTCAGCCATCGAAAGCCATGACGGTTGACAGTTGATAGTTCCATAGTTCTACAGCCCCATGTGCAGCGCGGCTCTCTGATTCGTCCAGGTGCATGCAGATCGGATCAACGGACGCAGCGGGTGAATGGAACCTAAGCTTAATCTACAGTATACCAAAGAATAGAAATAATAATGATCCTTCTATACCCGTGACGCTGTGCTACGGAATGCTGTAGAACTTCTTGACTCTTGAGCGAGCTTCGACTCTCCGCCGCGGTTCTTCGAAATCTGGAGGCTGGAGCTCCCCCCGCATTCGCCCTCGTGGTATCGTTGGCGTTCGTTGCGCTTCATAACTGCGACTAGATACTCTATGTAGGATAGCATGACTATTTCAAGTAGTGTGGGTAGGAATAGTATAACCTTTGCTAAGCTAGTCTATATGATGTTCAGTAAGAATGACATGGTCATGGGATTGGACCGAGGCTGGTTGCGTCCCCCGGCTCCCCGCGGTGTATCTGTGATACAAGAAATACATGCCAAAAGTGCTCCACTCTGCCGCGCTGTACGAGACTGATACGGTAACTATCCACTTCCCATTCAGCCGAGGTTCATTGTTCGGTTCTCTCGCTGGCCTCATCTTGCCTCTGCTTTACTTTTCTCTGGTCTTGTCGTCTTTTCTTGCCTTTCGTCTCTTCTTAATCCTTCTTCATAATTACTCAACCGCTTATTTCCCTCTCTACTCGCCATTCTTCTCCCTGCCACCCCGCCCCAACGAGAGTGATGTTTACAGCGGCTGCCCGGAGCCGGTTCTCTTCTACTCTTGCTCGCCCCCGCCTCTCTCCTACGAATTCTCTCCTCGCTAGATCTTCAGTGGTAGGGCTGCCATTTGATCCTCCGGGTATTTGTAGCTCAGCTAAAAGTATCAGGCTTCAACAATGGCACCGCGGCGCAATGCTTCTTCTGTCCCAGAGGGTAAGAATCACATGCACGGATACACTCGACCCGCGGTGACGGGTTTATAGGAGTCCAACGCAGCTTGCTGATTTAGACTAGGATACAAGGAAGATCACTCCAAAGGAGCGATGCTCCGATTCGAAGATTCACTTCCCCGCCTTCCGGTCCCATCACTGGAGGAAACCGGTCGGCGGTACCTAAAGTCCGTCCACGCGGTCGTATCCGAGGCCGAGTACGAAAACACCAAGAAGGTCGTTGAGGAGTTTATTCGCCCCGGAGGCGCAGGTCAGGCCCTGCAGGAAAGGCTGCTTGCTCGCGCCGCGGACCCCAAGACCAAGAACTGGCTGACCGAGTGGTGGAACAATGCCGCTTACCTCGGCTACCGGGACCCCGTCATTCCATACGTCTCTTACTTCTACTCATACCGCGATGACCGTGCTCGACGAGACCCCGTCAAGCGGGCTGCTGCTATTACTACGGCCGCGCTCGAGTTTAAGAGACAAGTCGATGATGGCTCTATTGAGCCTGAGTATCTGCGCAAGACCCCTCAGGCCATGAGCTCGTACCAGTACATGTTCAACTGCTGCCGTATTCCTGCTGACCCTGCGGATTACCCTAAGAAATACTCTGCTCAAGAAAACCAGCATATTGTGGTGGTGCGGAAGAACCAGTTCTTCAAGGTTCCTTTGGTTCTCAACGGTCGCTCGCTTAACCTGTCGGAGCTGGAGCAACAGTTTGAGCGCATCTACAAGATCGCGCAGAAGGCTCCTCCTGTTGGTGTCCTGACTGTCGCGAACCGTGATCACTGGACTGCCGCCCGCAAGAAGCTCCTGGATGCTGATCCAGCCAACGCTGATGCCCTGCGGGATATCGAGTCAAGTGGCTTCGTTGTCTGTCTTGATGATGCGAGCCCCGTGACCTTTGAGGAACGCGCGGAACAGTACTGGCATGGAGATGGCCACAACCGCTGGTTCGACAAGCCTTTGCAGTTCATCATCAACGAGAACGGTACCGCGGGTTTCATGGGTGAGCACAGCATGATGGACGGCAGTCCGACGCATCGTCTCAACGACCACCTCAACGGTCTTATCTTCAATAACAAGATCGACCTCTCTGCAAAGTCCGTGCGATCAGACCTGCCCGATCCCCGTCTTATCAACTTCCACTTGAATGAGGAGACCCTCGAAGCGATTGACGTCGCAGCTAAGGAACACCGCCAGCAAATCGCCGCCCATGAGCTGCGCGTCCAGTCATACCAGGGCTACGGCAAGGGCCTGATCAAGAAGTTCAAGTGCAGTCCCGACGCTTACGTGCAGATGATCATCCAACTCGCCTACTTCAAGATGTACGGCAAGAACCGCCCAACCTACGAGTCTGCCTCGACCCGCAAATTCGCCGAGGGCCGCACAGAGACCATCCGCACTGTCTCTGACGACAGCGTCGCATTCTGCAAGGCCATCAACGACGCCTCTGTCCCGCGCGAGGAAACCGTCCGTCTCTTCCGCACTGCTCTCGCCGCGCACTCCAAATACACCGCTGAAGCCAGCGACGGCAAGGGTGTCGACCGCCACCTCTTCGGCCTCAAGAAGCTCCTCCGTGACGGAGAGCCTCTGCCTTCTATTTACTCAGACCCAGCCTTCTCCTACAGCAGCTCCTGGTACCTGTCAACCTCCCAGCTGAGCTCAGAGTTTTTCAACGGCTACGGTTGGAGTCAGGTTATTGATGACGGATTCGGAATTGCGTACATGATCAATGAGAACAGGTAGGCCCTATCATCCTCTAAACCACGAAGAAAATCAGATGCTAATCATCAACACAGCCTCAACTTCAACATCGTTTGCAAGCGCATTGGCGCCGAGCGCATGAGCCACTACCTCAACGAGGCGGCCGGCGATATTCGCGACATGCTGATGCCCGGCCTTGCTGCCGAGGCTGAGAAGGCGAAGCTGTAGATCAGCTGCCCTTTGTTTGCTTGCTTGTTTTGTAGGAAAGGAAGGAAGAAAGACCTAGACGGTTTTCATTTCATCCGTGCAATTGCTGCATAAACCTAGATTTGTGTGATCCATTTTATGTTTCTGTTTATATTTGTGTCTGTGTCTGGGATATCTGCTCTAGCTAGCCTGTTGTTGTTTGTATTTTACGGTATGTGGTCTTGGACAATAATAGATCTTTGGTATCTACGAGACTCTTTTCCCTGAGTTAAAACAGAGTAGTCTTTTGTTCTACTAGCTGATCCGCCTGGGCTCTCTGGTAATCCAGGTTATCTAGCTTGTACTATGCGTCTACTGTCCGGTCCGTATATCCATACCTTCAAGTGGTTCTTAAGTTAAGTAAACCCAACAGTGGGAGAGGTGGTCGTCAAGGCATTCCCAGTCAGCAAGCCGTAAACAGTGTACTCTGAAACCAGCTGTTTAGATTGAATATTATGCGAGGTTCCATGCATTCAGTCAGACTGTTACATATGTTGGGTAGCAGTGCGACACAGGACTAGGGTATATACCTTAGCTCCTACTACTCATATTGGCGTTAGAGTTTACAGGCAACAATAATAAGGCACTGATCTGCACGCCACGCGTGAAGCCAGACCCTCGATTCCGCGAAGTCCTGGAAAGCAGTAAGACTGGAACGGTGGGACTCGGGTTTCGAGCCTCGAACGGAGTCGATCCGTGGTTTGCGTGCCCCCTTGCGTTGTAGATCTGTTGGGGAGGCCAATATGCGGACGACGCTACAGCTTACGCACGGTGTAGTGAGCAAGTAAGGGGCGGCTTTCGCGTGGTTGGTACCACGTGTTGATAAGGCTTTTTTTGATTCTTCGGTGCCCTTAATGCGGGGAGCTTGATGGAAGGTGGTTAGTAGAGAAAGAGTCGCTGGGCTTACTGCGTCCCCGTCCTTGGTGATATGTTGAAATCTCTATGTTTGAATGGTAGGCAGATAGATACATGGAGGTGAGCAACTTATTGTGTTTGTGCTGCTTACTTCACACTGTCATGGCATAGTCATTTGGACCGGAATCCAAAATAGCTGGCAGATAGAGTGGGATGCAGATACTTGTTCATCCCTGGAGTCGCCTTCACGCAGCATGACGAGGCATTGACGGTGCAACAATACGTTGCTTCAAGTGCCTGATGTTGGATAGCCTAGCCTCTGTCGACGGGTAGCGTTCCACGACTGGCTTCGATGGTCTCGTTTAGGGACCGAGTTGGAAAGGTATGGATATATTGAGGTTGCTGTTCAACAGAATCGGCTGATCCAATCACGTCTTGTCTGACAACTCACCGTCAGATGCCGCACCCGCACCCGCGGCCCGGGAACCCTGGGGTTGTCTGACGCTGGGTTCGCCGGGCGTTAGAGAAGGAGCTGCCATGGCCGTGCTTTGTCCACTCATTTGGCGTTCTTTGATAGTATTAGTAATGTAGTGAGGTGAGGCATTTTAGGTATTTTTTAAGTTTTGATCGCTTTCTGAGCGTTCTCGGACAGGGTAAAAATTCACGCACCTAATTCCCGAATACGATGCCGTAGCATTTGATTCTCTCGGGCGAGCGACGCGGCCTCGGCCTGGTAAAAGCTACTACCCTGATCGTCTCGGCTTACGCTACCCCGCCGTCCCATGCCTTCACCAGGGCTGGGGCCAGGTCCGGCGACCCACTCCGATGCGGCCATGTCCCGCGAAATATCCGTTGGTCGGAGACTGGGGGAATGCGCGTGGCCTTGGCTCGGTCGGCGACTAGACAGAGAGGAAGGTAACTGGGTAGAGGTTCGGGTTCCCGTGGTAGAAAATGAGGCAGCAGGTGGGAATGAGACGGAGCGCTCACTGGATGGTGTGGCATCGTCGATCGCTGACTGGTGTTGTTGCTCAAGACTTTGAATACGGAGCTCTTGGTTTCTGATGGTTTGAAGAAGTCGGTTCTAATGACACCAAGTGGACCATGGTCAAAATTATGCTGGGTTTCGAGGGAGAACGGGAGGTGGTATATCTCACCACTTGTGCCTCTTGCTCCTGCTCTAGTTCCTGATGCAACTCCCCAAGCGAAGGAGCGCGGTGATGATGAGGATCACCGAAACCCATGATGGGACTGTTAGGGAAATTAAAGAAGTTTGTCCGGCCAGGTTCAAACGGCGACGCCGACGGCAGATCTCCAACCGGCTCGCTATAGCTATTGTTGCTGCTGCTGTTGTTGATGTTCAGGTTTCCAGATCGGCGACGCTCCGACACCGAGATTGGGTGATGGCGACGCGGCAGCTCGGTGGACACGGTGCTACTGTTGGAGATATTATTGTGCAAATTGGACGACGTGGAGGTGCCGGATGAGGCGATAGTGTCCAATAGACTTGTTAGGTTCCGTCGTTGGCGTGGGGAAGCAGATGCCGAGCGAGATGGGGGGAGGGAATTGATGTCCGGAGACATGACTGAGTGGGATGGACCTGTTCGGTTGATCGCACTATCCTCGCAGCAATCCAAATGCAGACAGCGAGAATCGCTGCACCAGCTGCAGGCGCAAGACGGGATTGATGATAACGGAGATGGAGGGGCCAACTACCTGGTCTGCTCGAGTCTGGCCTGATGGTGAGTGATGTCGATGGGCCCAGGGCCGAGAATGAGGGGAGCTGTCGCAAGCGGAAGGCGGTCAAGTTGCTGACGGTAGCGGCTATTCTATCCGCATCAGGATTAGCTGAAACGGATGGTCAAAGCCCGGAAACAGCCGAACAGCCGAAGAATAAGGGTCACACACGCACGTGACCCATTATTGTTCTGCTGGCACAGTGGATTTTGTGGAATGTTGAGGAATCCAAAGTCGCCTTGAACATGGAATGATCTGGAGATTGCTCCGTAAGGACGATCGTATACCTTGGCTGGGAAGCCTTGAGCGATGTAACCTAAGTAGAGCGACTGTCGGTCGGTTGTCGTAGAGGGCGTTCTACTGCTACGTACAGTTACAGCGATCCTTGGCATCGTTCATCTTGGCTTTGGTGGCTGGTCTTACCATGTCTTAGCGTGTGCTTAATCCTACTGTTGAGGTTTCGGAAATGTCGAACAAAGAAAGTCGACTACAGAATTCAGCCAGTGTTGGTTCCAGCAGCAGTTTGCGAGTCACCACTGCGCGTCCGGAATCTAGCATCTAGCATCTGGATTTCTGGATGGGATGATATGGGGAAATTGTAGAATCCTGGAGACTGGAGAGATTGGGATGCCCATGGAGAAGCCCCCACATCCCCTCAGAATTTTCTGCTCCACGGGACCCCGAGGTTGCAGTCGGCAAACCGTGTTGTTGATCACACCACGCAGGACCGAGCAATATGACAGAATAAAACACTCAATCTCTTACACTCAATTCTTGCGATGCCCAGGCTATGATGTACAATGCCAACAGCAGTCAAGATTCGTCCAAGGAAGCAAAGAGGAAGGATCGGGGCGGAGAGGAGCCATTGACGTCATCCGCGGCAAAACATCCCCGCGACGGCTTTCAAGTTCAACCTTGCAAGATTTCGAGATGGAACGACAGGAGAAGCCCGAGCAACTCCAACTTCAGGTACTCCACTGAGGTCAGTCGCCACATACGTCGAGCCAAACAAACAGCGATGGATCCATCATCATCATATCATTTTAACTCTTGACCCTGGAGCTCAGGTCCGACCGCCGTTCGGGAACCAAACCCCCAGCTTTAGGCATCCCGACCCCCTTGCGTCGTACGACCGACCACTGTGTGTAGACTGACAGCCTGACAGCAACGCTGCATATCATATGTATAGTGAGATGTCGATACCGATGACTGCATCTCTTACGAACTCTTCCCAAAAGTGGCTGGCTCATGGCTGCTGGCGCGAGGGTGATGCCGGAATCGAGTCCCACTGCCGGCCTTCCCGATCCGGCCTCGAGGATGATTCCGGCCCAGAATGGCATCCAACAGACACCGCATTTTGCCAGCTGTAGATGAACGCGGAGTGGCTGAACGCCTGATGCAGGCTCTTGTCTGTGCATCTAAACCTTGTACGCTGTAAACACGCACTGTAGGTACGGTAGGATACATAGGAAAAGCAAAGAATCAGCCGCCAAGGCACCAGATCTTCACGGGCGTTTCTACCTTGGAAGCAGCTAAGGACTCGAGAAAGATCGGCAAGAGGCTTGCGCAGTGGAAGTCAAACTTCAAAGCTACCTGCTAGACGAGTAGAGCTGGAGAAGGCGGGGTGGTAACTGAGCGAACCCAGAGGTAGCATCGACGCTTTCTGGGTCCAGCCAACGGCGTTGCCCGTTCCTTCCCTTCTGGGAGTTCTTGCCTCCAAGCTCACAATGATGACAGGCCGGAGCTCTTCTTCCTCCTTTCTCGTCTCCCTCCTCTTTTAACAATCTCCTCCCCCGCTTTCTCTCCCTCTTCAATTCTTCTTCTCGTCATCTTCCCATCATCATTCTATCTCTTCCTCGCTTTCGTCGAGTCGGTACTCCACCTTCCTGTTCCTCTACTCTTTTGTTGTCGACGCCGATCATTGCCTAACCCTCAACTCTCGTTCTACAATTTCCCGGCCAGTGTCATTGTGAGTACCTCACTGCTGCTACCCCATCGTAATCCCTTGCGATGAGTGTTGTGCAACCGAATCCTGTCCTTCACGATGATACTCTTTCTTTCTTCCCTCGCTTCTTTACTTGGTCTACAAGGGCAACTTTAACTCGAACCACAGGGTGACCGAACCAAGATGGCCACGCCACTCTCCGAGAAGGAGATTGAAAATCCGCACAGACTGCGGCAGCCTGACGCATCCTCCTCGTCTCAAGATGATGCGATTCTCGAGGCTGAGAAGGAGAAAGCTGGTGGCCTCCACGGCAAATCACAGCTTCCCCGTGACCCCACGGCTGGTACTACCCTGCACCAGCTGGAGAACAAACCCGGCGACAAAATCGAGTTAACCGAGGACGACTGCTATGACCAGCTCGGTTATGCCTGGCCGAACTGGAAGAAGTGGATGGTTATCTCCGTAATCTTCCTTGTTCAGACTTCCATGAACTTCAACACCAGTCTTTACTCCAACGCCCTTGGTGGCATCTCGGAAGAGTTTGGTGTGAGTATGCAAGCTGCGCGCTGTGGCGCAATGATCTTCCTTGTCCTGTATGCCTTTGGTTGCGAGCTTTGGGCACCGTGGAGTGAGGAGCTTGGCCGCAAGCCAATTCTGCAGGCCAGTCTTTTTCTTGTCAACATCTGGCAGCTTCCTGTTGCCCTTGCACCCAACTTCGCCTCCATCATGGTTGGCCGTGCCCTTGGCGGTCTCAGCTCAGCTGGCGGGTCTGTTACACTTGGTATGATCGCCGATCTTTGGGAAGCAGATCAACAGCAATATGCTGTTGCTTGTGTTGTTTTTTCCTCTGTTGCTGGTTCTGTTATCGGTCCTGTTGTTGGCGGATTTGTTGAGGCATACCTGCCCTGGCGCTGGAACATTTGGATTCAACTCATTTTCGGTGGCTTTGTTCAGATTGCACACTTGCTACTTGTCCCCGAAACTAGGACAACTATCCTGATGGACCGCATCGCCAAGAAGATGAGGAAGAGTGGCGAGAACCCCAACATTTACGGACCCAATGAGCTTGTCCCTTACCGCGAGCGCTTCTCGATGCAGGAGATCCTTGTTACCTGGTTCCGTCCTTTCAAGATGTTCCTCACCGAGCCCATTGTCTTGACGCTTTCACTCTTGAGTGGCTTCAGTGATGCCCTCATTTTCATGTTCATCCAATCCTTTGGCCTGGTTTACGACCAGTGGGGCTTTGGCACAGTCGAACTTGGCTTATCATTCATACCCATCCTGGTGGGCTACTTCATTGCTTGGTTCTCGTTTGTGCCTGTTATCAAGAGGAACATCAGGGAAAGGCGTGAGAAGCCCGACGACGAACAGGCCCAATATGAATCTCGCCTTTGGTGGCTGCTTTGGACCGCCCCTTGTCTCCCGATTGGCTTGATCGGTTTCGCCTGGACCAGCTCGGGCCCCCCTGTTCACTGGATCGGTACTATGGTGTTCTCTGCCATTGTCGGTATTGCCAATTATAGCATCTATATGGCAACCATCGACTACATGATCTGTGCCTATGGGCCATACTCAGCTTCAGCCACTGGGGGAAACGGTTGGGCACGAGATTTTCTTGCTGGTGTTCTGACAATTCCCGCAACTCCTTTCTTCCAGAGTAAGTCGTTCTCTCTGTCAACTCCACCGACAAAGCGTTAATCAATTTTACAGATATCGGCGGTGAGCACCATCTGGAATATGCCTCTACTATTCTCTGTAAGTGCACTCCGCATTGGGCCCTCGCCACAAGTTTGCTGATATGTGGTAGTTTGCATTTCGTTCCTCTTGGTGATTGCAGTGTATGCCATCTACTGGTATGGTCCAACACTCCGCAAGCGGTCGCCCTTTGCCCAACAGTTGTCCGATGCAAAGGCCGAGCTGCAGAGCCATGGCGCGATCCACACCGGCAGACTCTCGCGCGTCCCAACGGGTTCGAGAGCAAACTCCTTCGCGCGGTCGCAACAGAACTTGCGCATCCGCCAAACCCTGGGTAGCCGACAGAACAGCTTTGCTGCGTCTCGTCCCACCTCGCGCAACGCCTCGCGCACTGCTTCTGCTCGACAAAGCTTCTCCGAGGTATAAAAGCTTGCAAAGAGTGAACAAGCATGAAAAGGATGATGATGATGAACGACAATGCAGAAATCCGAAAGCTACGGTACGCCGGCTCGGCATCATCATTGAACTTGCTGTTTCTGATGTAAATCGGCTTGCCTCCTTCTTAGCACTTCCCGGCGTTTCTCTTCTTCCCCCCTCCCTCTCTCACCTCCCATCGGATGGCAGGCTTTAGCTCTTTATCTCTCTTATTTCGTCTAATGTTCTTTCATAGCGGTCTTGCTTTCAGCAGCATTCCATATTGTGGACCGCCATGGTTCCGCGAAGGCTCTTTGAATGCGTACAAAATAGCTTGGTATTCCACTGGCGCATTGACATCAGCTCTGTTGATCTGTATTCAGCATTGCCCCTTTGGCTTTCGATTCATCTTGTGATTCCCTTAGATACCAAGCTTCAATCTTAATTGTACGTACTCTGGCTCATAGCGACTGAAAACTTCATAATGGTTCCGGGTATTCTTCGTGATCGTACATGTGTAGTAGACTTAGGCATTCTTGCTATTATCTCAAGAGACTTTCCAGCTCTCAGTGACAAGGGAGTTAACGGCCGATGTGTTAAGGACTTGAGACAGCTGAGTAGTCATGTGACTTTGGCTGGTCCTATGTCTGAGGCGTTTGGAAGAAGCTTCGCATCTACAAGTCAGTGCGCCATCATCATGAACTCCTCATTTACAGGCTATCAATGTCTACAACGGTCAATCTCGAGACATCGCCTATTGTGTATTCGCAATTGCTCAACTCGCGAGTTATCTATTTGTCCTCAATTGCCAAGTCCGCGAGCTTCCTGCATTACCTCGCATCAAGCCCTTTCACCAACCGGGGTCCGCATCCGCAGAGCTTCAACTATGGGCTTCCAGCCTCAATTTGCCGAAGGCATTAAACCGGAGCAGCTGCGCCCTCAGTTGAATGAATTGCAGGGCCAGGGGTGGAGGTTGGATGAAGACAAGATTGGCATTCAAAAGACCTTCTATTTCCGATCATACTTCAAGGCCGCGGTAAGGTTGTTTCACCTTCACTTTCGGAGTCGGAAGCTAACACAAGGAATGCGATTCCGATGAACGGCAGAGTTTTTTAAATGCAATTGCATCGCAGAGCGCTACCAAAAAGCACCATGCAACAATGACGATTGTAAGTCGTGGACAACAGAGACAGCTGACAACCATCGGCATGCTAACGGCAAGCTCAAGAGATTCGGATCTGTGGACGTCCATTGGACTACTCACCATCCTCGCGGTCTTACCGACAAGGACACATCGATGGCACAGTTCTGCGAGCAGGCAGCAGAGTTGATGGGCGCGGTGCAGGAAGGGCAAGGCCAGAAGTGTGGACCGGCGACGTAGGCTTGGAGTTCGACTTACACAATGATAACCCAGTTACTCCATAATGTTTTCTTGCTTTTTCTTTCTCTATATCTTCGTATGCAAATTGAAGGCGAGTCCGGGGAGGAGACACTGCGGGCGGAGCTGGAGAACGATGCCGATGAGTCAGCCTCACTTTGCTCCGGGCTTTTTCCGCGTGGTTGAGGGTTGGCGATCATAGCCTCGCGCTCCAATTCGTCTGCACGTTGCATCCTGCACTTGCACCCTGCCTTATAACACCGAGAAGCCGATATGACAGGCGAAGTCCTTGCACAGCTGCGTCAAGCTGAGTGGCAATGACGTGATGATCTTGTGGCTGATGCTGATCCCCCTTTCACAGGCCAGCCGATCCAAGAGTCTGGAAGAAGCCAGGCCTCGAGCTCCAGTACTTCTTTTGACTACCGCAATTTGATTGGCTGGGATAAATGGACCAGGCAGCTAAACTGCTCTCGAGTTCTCTGAATCGACAAAACGTTATCCAGAGTGGGTACCGGCAAAGCTGATTCAGGGGGTTTCGCGGCCTCGAAAACAAGATGAACAACCACGAAGCTTCAGTCGGTGGGCTCTCGTATTGCTCGAGCCTCCATTCCATGGTCTCATCTAAAATACCAAATCGAGATGCGCTCCTCTGGCTCCGATTTATGGCTCCATGAGGCCCATTAATCATAGATCTCAACTACGGCCTTAGTCCCACGGTTCTCCAGGGATTCGTCCGAAGAGTTTCAGGCTTGATCACAAACAACCCTAAGTAATTTAGTTCCCTCCCTAGTCATATGCAGCAGTGGATAGGCTTGGGCACTTAGTTAATTTCAACACAAAGGACAGGCCAGTCATTTCATTTCCGTCCCTCCTCCAAGGCGGGCATCTTTCCTCGTCACGCTGGCTTGCTCCTCCTTGCTCTCGTCCCATTTTCACTCTCTCGCTCTTCCACCCACGGTCCTTCAATCTCCATCACCTTCTTTCTGGTCTTCGGCATCTGAAACAATGATGACAATGGGCTTGTTGAAGATGGACGCTTAGATGAACCAGATCTCGACTCCTTAGCTCTCAGCCCGTGTCGACTTCAGACTCGCCGACGTTATACGTGCACGTTCCTTTTCCAGAAAGCTTCCGATCCCGCACGCATGGGACAAGCAGCTTTCGACCGCTTCACTTTTTTTGGTTCCTGTCGCTCCCTTGATATACATCTTCCATACGTCTTTCAAGTCCAGACTTGTCCAACATCTTGCCCTCAGCGCCGTCGCCGTCACGAAATCCATGATCGCCCTCGAATGTTGTTACTCAAATGAATCATCCAGACTACTGCCACCCTCGTTACAGATCATCTCAGCCACTCCTTTTATTGTTTCACGGCCATACATTGCACAACCGACGTCGCATATTGTGCGGAACCAGCGTTTATATATCTCTCTCCCAATCCCTTCAAGTCCTTTAGAATAACCTCCGTCGCTGGTTAACTGGGAGAGAAGCAAAAACAACAAAGCGATGTCCCTCAATACCAACCTACCTCAGCCATCTGTCATCGAACGGAGAGGCCACCAACTGCCACCCTTACACTTACAGACCAATTTTAGTCGGCCCAATTCTCAGATTATCAATGTCGCATCTCCTCTCAAGCAGCGTCCACGACCATCAGATTATGACAACAGCAAGACAGAACGAGTCCCGTTGCAGTCAGCACACGTTAAGCGACAATCATCTAGATCCAGCCTTCGCCATATCTTCAGTCGCGAGAAAAACGCTCGAAAGTCGGACGCTAGGCTTTCCGGCATCGAGGAAGTCCAAGACCCGGTGAGCCAAACCTCCACAGAGGAAGATGCGCCTCTATCGCCCACCCCGGATGATTGCGACACGCCCCGAGCTGTCCCAGCTTCTGTCGCTCCCGATACAGCCACGACCACCTCGTCGACGACCCCGCCACGATCCAAATTGCAGTCTAAGCATCGCACAAAGACTGACGAGGAAGACCATATACCAGCCGAAGATGTAGCATGGAAGCCACCTCCACTCTTCAAAGCCTACCCCCAAGGTCTAAAGCATGCAAGTCTGGCGGCTCCGATCCTGTCTAGCGATTCCATCATGCGCCTACATGCGACCTTCAAAGCAAGGGAGGCGAGTCTGCGAAACAATGATCACCAAACCAATCGACCGGCAAATGAGGAACCTGTTGAGGAACCTACGGCGCGGAAGAAGAAACTCGACAAGGAAAAGCAAAAGTACCTACGTGCTCTGTCGGACAACGTCGAGAACGGCGAATGGACCCAGAAAGTCTATGTAATTGCGACATCCGGGTATATCTTGCAGTATCCTGGCGATGGTAAGCACGACCGGCTACCAGAAAAAATGCTGCTTCTTGGACCAAAGTCGGTGGCTTTTGCCAGCGATGCAATTCCCGGCAAGCACTGGGTGTTGCAAGTGTCCCAGGGCTCAGAGGAAGATAGTGGCACAGGCACGTCCGAAACGGCTAGGCCTCTTTTTTCGCGGTTTGGGTTTCACAGGTCCCACGCCCGACGATTAGCGCGAAATTTGCTTCTTGTGTTCAGCGACCCGGATGAAATGAGCTCTTGGCTGCTGGCTGTTCGCGCCCAGATAGAGGCCCGCGGCGGCAAAAAGTACGTGTCTGAAAAAGTGTATGACGAGGGAATGGAGAATCAGCTGCGGACCACACCAAGCATGCGACAGATGGTGAAGAAAGATCCCAACCGATTCTCGGCCGTCTATCTTCAACCGCGGCAGTCGATGGTCTTTGAGGACAAAGAGTCCAGCCTTGGAGAACAGTCCCGTCGGAGTTCTTATATATCGCTCCATCGCCGGTCGATGGTTATGCATCCCAATCCCGAGTCACGCGCGGGTTCGGTGTCCACAGCCCATACAGATGATGAGCCTACACGGTTCTATGCCGCAGTCGGATCGCCTCCTCTACCCGATAGTAGCGTCATTTCAGAGCCCGCGTCATCCGTGACGGCTCCGACTAGTCCAGCCTCTACGACCGCGAGAAAGCGACAGTCGATGTTCCTACCTCAGGCGTCAAACCCGGAAGCTGCAGAAATACCTCGAGCGCAGTCAACGGTGCCCGATGCTCATGTTCGGAGTGCTTCGCCCCCGGCACCCAACTTCAGTGTGCCACTTTTTAGTAAGAGATTTGCGGCTCGACAAGATATTCACCAGGCACCTCACTTGCCGCCCATTCATGGTGATAACCTAGACGGTATGTCCATTGATGCCATCTCCATGTTCTCATCCCCGCCGCAGTCACCTAGTCGAGATGGGTTCACTGCATCGGTGGTTTCTCCAGATCAACGTCGACCAGTCGACCGGCGGGACCAGATTAAAAAGCCACTTCGAGCGTCGAATTCGGAGGATGCGCTTGTGAGCGCACCTCGGGAACGTGACCGCAGCCGTGTCCGGTACTCGCATTTGCCAGAGCATATTGCAATGCTGCCTTCCAAATGTTCATCCACCTCGCCTCGCCGGCTAAGCGTCAAGCCAGTGATGTCAAGCGCCTCGCATCATCCGATGCCGCTTGCCGAAGTCGTAGAAACGCCCAACCATTGTGATCAAACCAACAGATCAGACCCATCATGCCGTCCATCGTCTATCGTCACGGCGCGGCGGAAAAGCCTGACGGGACTCACCGCGGGTCCTCCAACCGCGCCTCCTCCCAACATACCTTTACCGAAGATCCCGTCGGCTTTCGTCGAATCCTCCCCGCAACCTGCATGGTCCGAGAAGTCTCTGCCCTTGACTCCTGTCGAAGACGCGGAACAGGGGCCAGACGATATCGCTCGACTTCCATCGACGCAGAGTCATTTTTCACGAACCGTCCGATCTGTGACGTCCCGGCACATGAACCATACCAACAAGTTTTAGCAATGTTGACTACTCTAAACTTATGTTATATACGCCGATCAGTCCTTCGACATGCCAGATGCCCCCTACTCCCTACGCCAGATTATATTCCTTCAACGTCACGACTCGGGTACTCCCACAAAGCATGCATATATACAGCGGCTCAGCGTTCACCCTCCTTCCCTTTTTCTTCTTCTTTTCCTTTTTCTACCCCGTTGCATGATACCACTTCTAATCTCAATTCATTCCCACATCCAGTCATGCATTTGATATGTTTGTCTGGAACCTTTATTCTCTTGAGATATCCCGCGCTACTATGCGTTTGCATGTGTTTGTTTGCATTTGGCTTTTTGCATGTATAGGGACTGGAATTGTACTATATGATAGACCTGGGAGCATTAATAGAGTTATTAAGTGAAGAGCAGACCCATTTCCGGTTAGTGTGCTAAGCATGAAACCGCCTCTCGCTTTCTCTGGGAAACAGAGGAACAACATCTTCTAGTCTCTCTTCGTTGGCCATGGCAGAAATAGCCTGCACCTCGCTTTTACAGTTCTCTGGTTCTCGGACATAGACTTTGGGCAGTGCTCAGTTCTAACCAAAAGACTTAACTAGTTAATATATTTGTTATATTCTACATATAATGTACGGCCATGCCCGAGACGCAACTTTGACCTCGTCGAAAACTTACACAATAAAGCCTAGGGCGATACCTATTACCATTCTCAGGTCCTGGACTAGGGATTTAGATTATAGAAAGGAGAGGTATGCTTCACTGAATGAGAAGAGACATCAGGTCACGGAATATCATTCTCGATTAATAGCGCTCGGTCATTGCACGTTATTACTATACATTAAAACACAACCATTATGCTCTTCATTAAATAGACCCCGTCGACAGGACATACCCGCCATCCACAACAATCGTCTGCCCATTGAGATACTGGTTCGTAGCCGCAAACAGCACCGTCGCAGCCATATCCTCGTCCTTGCCGGGCCGGCCAGCAGGCACCTTGCCCTCGAACTGCTCCTTGGGCAGCTGGCTCTTCTGCTTGTCGTCGCTCTCGCTGGCGGTCATCTCAGACGGGAACACGCCCGGCGCGATGTTGTTCAGGCGGATCTTGAGCCCCGAGGTCGCGATCTCGTGCGCCAGCATCTTGGTCAGGTGGATGACGGCCGCCTTGCTGGCGTTGTACGCAAAGTGGTGCTGCGAGGCCTTGACGATGCCGGAGATAGACGAGATGTTGATGACGGTTGAGGACCAGGCGCGCTCGGCGTCCGTGCCCTTCTGCAGCAGCGGCAGGAACGCCGCCGTCGTGTAGAAGCAGTGCACCACGTTCGTGCGGTATGTCTTGTCCCACTCCTCCATGTTGGAGCTGGCGTCTTCGAAGAGGGTCTTCTGCAGGTCCTTGGGTGTGGTCTGGTCCGTGTCTTGCGTTGCGCTGGACACGCCCGCGTTGTTGATCAGGATGTTCAGTACCTTCTCCTTGCTCTCGAGCTCCTTGACTAGCTTGCGGATTGAGTCCTTGTCCGTGACGTCGGCTGTCAGCGGGATGATCTGGCCCTCGATGTTCTTGTTGTAGAGCTCCGCGACGCGGTCAAGCTTCTCGGATGTACGGCCTGTGATGTACACCTTTGCGCCGTTCTTCGCGAGCGCTTGGGTGGCCATTAGTCCGATTCCGGACCCGCCGCCTGTGACGAGGGCGACCTTGCCCTTAACGCCAAAGAGGTTCTCCAGCTTGAAGTGGTCGTTGCTGGTCTGGGCGGACATCTTGGTTTTCTTGGTGGTGGAGACTGGGCGGAGGATTTGGTGGTAGGGTGATGGGAGTGTTGCTGAAGTTGTTGTTTGGAGTTTGGTTGTTGTTAAGGTACACGGTTTTGTTCGGAAGAGGGAGCGAAGCATTATATCGGATTGAGGATGGATTGGCGGGCGCCGCGAAGGTTTATATGCGAAGGGTGTCTCTGGATGGCCTCAGGGTGACGTTTACTCTGCTTGCGGGTGTCATCATGCAGAATGGAGATTTGTTAGGGCTTGAGGTCATCGACATGTCATCCACGTTGTCTGACCACGAACCAATCCTTGTCAACCCTTGAGAATCTTCGAAGCATCCGGAAGGGCCGCTGCATCTAGATTCTACCATGATTCGAATGCCTGAGACCCTGAATCATGAGTCTAGTGCGAGTAGGCCTGGAGCGCGAGTGGTGATGACGTCATCCTTGCTTGTAATATCTTCAACCACAAACTGCTAGAGGACTACTCCGGAGTAGTAGCTTATGATCGCGCGTGAGGTATTTGGCAGTGCCTCTATTGCTACAATCGGCATTGAAGCTTCTTCTATTAGTTGGACCGATCATAGTTTCGAGGTTGTCTGAACGACGGCTTGGCCTAGCATCCATGCTATCCAGTAGCCTCATGCTGTTTCGCTTGGCCCCAAGGGCTGCCAGGTCATCATCAAGAGCCCTCCGAGACCCAACCACATCTTTTGTCGAGTAGATGCCTTTGGATCATGGCTGGAGTGATCCTGCTGTCTTTCGGTGCTTGTACAACCTTCCTTGGGCGTCAAACAACTTCCAATTTTATCACGACATAGTTTCTTTCAAGCACCGCGACACAAATCCACAGAGTTCACAATCTGGCTCTGGACCCCTAGGGTCCATGAGTGTATGTCTTCCTATCGAGTCCCCTGGTTCAGGTCTATCATTGAGAGTATATGCTTCCGAGGATATAAATGTTTCGCCAGCGATGGGTCAGGCTTGTTCTGTAGCTTCCTTTCGAAACGGCGGCAAGGTCTCTGTCAGGTTAGGTCGCCTTATTAGCTCGCGTACTGTACAGTGGCAGGCGACACATACCTCGGAGCATCTTTGCAGATAGGGACGGAGGCTGGCAGCTTAGCCTGGGTAGAATGGATTAAACAATGTGCAAATGGATTCAGGTGTTTTGGTAGAGGGACAGACAAGGATTCGAAAGCCATACTGGAAAGAATAAACAAAGCAAGAAATGATAAAGTGTCGAAGGATGAAAGTGTTTGGTCGAGGTCCACAACATAGCAATGACCTTTGCAGATATCCCTCTCAGAATATTTCCCATAGCATGCAGAGTCCGGTTGAGCAGGTCGAGCACCACTAACACTCTCCTGTATTACAGTGTGTTGCGGTCCATAGCGGTCTCAATATTGCTGTACCTTCGCTGCAAAGCTAGAAAGTTCAAGCTATTTCAACCGTCCACAAACCACATAACTAATATAGAAACCTTGAAGTATTCAAAACGAGCCGGAGTCTGCATGCGTACCGACACACAGCCAATCAGACCGTTCATTCTACCTGCCAGTCAACAAGCTCAGTAAAATAGTAGTCAATATACATTAGCGTCAGTAATATAGGAAATCAAGTCAAGCAAGTCTATTATTAGCGTAAGGTCGGTCGTAAGGAGCGTGGCTAAGTACATTGCATCGCATCAAACAAATCATCATAAATTAAACCCGTAGAGTGAAACAACCCAACAATCCCATTCTCCAGGCGAGAAGCCAAACCAGTGTTCAGCTCTACGCCCTCGCAGGCAGACCGCACTGCTCGCGCCCAAGCAGTGTCCAGGAGATATTAACCCGGCCCAACTCCGCAGCCCGGTTGTTGGTGAGCAGGTTCATGGCCGTCTGGCCGACGTTGAATCCACCAGGGGCGGTATCAATCGCAGTAACGATGATCGAGTTGGTCGCCCCCGTCGCCGAGGTGTAGGAGAGCTGGTAGCACGAGCCGCAGCTGGCGCTGCCCCAGCCGGCGATGGTGGGTGCGCCGCCGATGCGGGCGAAGGTCGGCAGCGACCCGAAGGTGGTGTAGCCGTCGGTGAGCAGGCCGAAGTCGCCGTCGGAGCATGCGACGGTGGCGAGGCTCGCTCCGGCGACGTCGTACTTGGTGTCGTAGGAGAGAGTTGAGGTGCCTGAGGACTGCCGGGCGACGAGGGACTCTGAGGGCGCGGCGAGGGCCAGGGCCGGGAGGAGGGAGAGGATGGCGGTGGTGAGCTTCATTTTGGAGGTTGTTTGGGTTGGCTTTGGGTATTGAAGATGGGCTGTTTGGTGAGGTTGTTTGCAGAGGTGGTTGCTTGTGTAGAAGAGTGAGGCTTGAGGATGTTGATGAGGAGGGGAGGTGGTGCGGGCACGACGGAGCATTTATGTGCGCAGTGCTCTGGCTGCCAGCCTGCCAGCCTGCCACCAGGCGAGGTCGTACTCGGTACTCCGTTGTCCTGGCATCGGAGGCTGTCCAAGCCGTCAAACAAGTCGGTCCCATGACGTGGTGGCTTGCAGCTGCAGGCTGACGGTGCAACATCGAAGAATAGAACATGCTGTAAAACCGCAGCAATGGCAGCTGTGTCGAGTGAGACATTCGCGCTGGATCGGCACATCGGCTGACAATCGTAGCGGAGGCAGTGTGAGACATGCTCCTCTTAGCGGCCGATCGGCGTGGGGAATCCCTGTTTGAGCTCAGGCTTGCAGAAGGGTAAGACAAGGTGCTACGGGTCGAGACGGTGAGGCGAGCTGCTACATCATGACATGGCAGTGATAGCTTCAGCCATATGCTAATCTGTGTTCTTCTGTAGAGGACTTGCTGATGCTGAGGTGATTGGTGAAGGAATGGATGCATACTCCGTAGGGCTGAGCCAGGCCGGCTATTTATAGGGTGCCTGGGATTGGTCCGTCCGCAAGTATAAACCCAGCCTGCAGTAAACAAACAGCCCCAGGCATCTCATCTGTCCACCTGCACTGCACTCGTGACTCCGTACCCGACTCTTACGCTGGGTTTGAAATGCAGGTAGTAAGACACACAGCCTACGTCTCACTGCCATCGCAACTCCAAGTAAAGCAGCATTGGTCGCCTAACTATCGACAACGTCCTACCTATCGCTCACCCGGGAGGCGCAGTGCATCAAGCATACTGAGGTAAGCTTCGGCATAAGCTCCAACAGGGCTGGGTAGAGCGTCTACCGGGACCATCGGAGTTAAGCTCTGCCACCACCTGGCCCGGCCTCGTCCTTCAATAATCTTCCGAGATGGATGTCGAGGATCCGAGCAAGGTATGTACCTAGCGAAGGCTTGGCCCTCAAAGCAACTGCCTAGTCTGACTTCAATCGTTTCCCGACAATTAGTGCCCATCCGTGTACACCCATTGTCTATTGCTATAGCGCATCCTGTAGTAACCAAACGTTTCGTCTTGGAAGCATTTGATTCTGTTCTACATCACTATCCATGGATTAAGAAAGCTGGGCTCTGGGTATATACTGACTCCATTCTCGTTGGGCTATGCATACCCTGGCTCATTCCGGGACGAGCCTGCTAGTTCCGGAAGTCTACAAATCTTGGGAAGTACCGATAGCACATGGACTATAATACCTAGGTACGCGACACATCTAGACAACTGTGGCTGTCGAGGCAAAGAGGGCCAGGGCCGCAGTGGGAAGGGAGAAAGAGAAGCGCATCTTGGCGGAATGGGATATATAGGTTGGTGTTGAGGGAAGATTGGAGGAAGTATGATGTGAGTGCGGAATGGTGGGAAAGAAAGGAATTGGAGGTTGCCATGTCTTTTGGGCGTCGTATAAGTAAGCCGCACAGTTCGATGGTTTTCATTTCCTTGGGCAGATCAGGATAGATCGAATGAATCCTGTGAGGGCCATGTTAGAGGAGAAGCTCTTACAAGTAACGAGTCGACCTGTCTAGTTTACGGATACCTTTGCTTCTTTCTCATGTGCCTTATCTGGGCGGTTCTCGATGAAAAGTGAGATCACAGGTCCCTAAGATCGAGGACCCTCCCTTCAAAGACACCAGGCAGAGATCGGAATCTATTTATTGTACAGTGCGGCGCGGTTATGCGTCTTGTCTAGTCTACAGAGCAGCCAGCATCTCTTCTACCCGTCCGAATTTCTCGCGCGGCTTGTTCTTACGCGAGCCTCGCTCACGCTCTGCACGGTCGATCCGTTCCCAATCTTCCCAGCTCGTTGCCCTCACGCCCAGCTGCTCCGCATCGGCACGCACGCCCTCCCACCCAAGACCCGTCCTTTCACTGGAGGGATTGAGCAGTGATCCACCATTCCCAGCTACATCTGCAGCAATGGCGTCAGCCGTGCTGAAGGCGTCTGTCATCGTCGTGGCGATCACTCCCGTAGGTCCCCGCTTGACCCAGCCGGCGCAGTATAGCCCGGGGAGATGAGAGATCAAGGACCCATCAGGAAGTGTATCACGACTACCTGTCTCTAATGATGGAGGAACAGTCACTCGGCCAAAGCCGTCGTTGGGGATCACCCCGCGGCTCTCGTCGAAGGGCACTCCCAGATCTTCCAGCCCGGGTAAGGGAAGGCCCTTGTAGCCGACACTGCGGAAGAATGTGTTTGCGGCAATGTTGACCTTTGCTGGTTTGCCGCTGGAAAGGTACTTGGGCGTCACCTTGGCGCTTGCGGAGAACGGATCCGCAGGGTCGAGCTCGTTGCGGGAGAAGCGTACGCAAGACAAACGATGTGGGAAGCTGGGGGACCATTCCAGGCGCTCGGGTGAGAGGAGGAAGTCGAGAGACCATGACTTGGTCGCAGTAGTAGGGTCGTTGGTTGACCCCTTGGCGAGGAGCTGCATTAGTCGTTTCTGAGCCCTGGGGAGCGCTGAAATGACATCTTCCGGCGGCATGATATCGTGGGGAATAGGATCGAACGACACAGACGGGAGCTGTAGTAGCTCGCGGATCTCTTTGATGGTAAAAGATGCCTACCAAAGTTAGAAATGCGATGTACAGGGCAGGGGATGGACATACCTGCAGCGGCCCTCTGCGGCCTACAACTCGAACTCTATTAATCTTGCTGCTTGACAGTGCTTCCAAGGCGTAATCGGCAACGTCTGTCTGGCGAAGACGGTCTACGTCCGACAACAATATCCTTGCCACATCCAATGCAACATTGCCTTGGCCAATGATCACCGCATCCTCTCCTGCTGTGAGGTCCGGGTTGAGGTCTCGATGCTCCGGCAGCCCATTATACCATCCTACAAATTCTCGTGCAGAGTATACACTGCGCAGCGCGTCTTCACCTGGTATTCCCAGCCGCTTATCCTTCGGGGCACCGTACGCAAACAGAATCGCATCGTAGTGTGGCTTGAGCACTCGAAGAGGCAGGGTTTCACCCAACTCAACATTTCCAATAAAGTTAAAACGCGCAGAAGCCGCAACCTCTGTAAATTTCTCTTCGCAGTTCTTCTCTCGGTCAGCTCCCTTTCGAGTCCTCGGGTAACTAATGGCACAGACCTTGACTTCCGGATGGTCCGGAGCTACACCGTACCTGGCCAGTCCGAACGGCACAGGGAGCTTTTCATACATGTCTACTACCGCATTTTCGACCTTACCCAGTAGCCGATATGCTGCATAAAAGCCAGCTGGCCCGGAGCCTACAATGGCTACTCGGAAGGGCTGGTCGGTTTGGACCGTCTGACTGACATTACGGCGTTGTGACTGGAACCCAGGAAAGCGCACAGAGCGCAGGTACCGAGACGCGCCAGTGCACTGTGCACATATATAGGGGGCGCGCTGGAGATTCATTTCGACAAATGTAAATTAAAATGGTCAAGAGTCAAAAGGCCGTGGTCGGAGACAGATGACGCATCGCACGTGACCTTATCGATAGGGCTTATCGGGGGTTGCCGGGACGACGCGGGCAGTGTTGACGGTCTGCAGGTGCTCGGCCTATTCAGCCTCATCAGCGTCGATTTTCTGGTTGTCCCCATTCTCTCCACCTGAACCACGGTCGCTTTCAGAGATCTCGTGGTGCTGCATGCACGAGCTGTCGGCGATTTAAGACGTGTCCGCGTTCGTTCACCTTTCACAACTCGACCAGGGCCCATTTTTCGAATCTTCCATTCTTTACGGACGTTCCTTTGCCGGCGCGCATTCCATTCCTTCCCCGCCTCGCGTGGGTGAAGGCTGCCATTTCTGAGCTTTGAGGTCCAGCTGCCGGCTCGCCACTCGCAATCATGGGGGGCTCTTCACCTCCATTCCTTTACGGCCCTCCCGATGCCTTTAACTTCAAGGGACCTACAGATCGACCCTTCAATCCGAAGGCCGTGACGCAGGCGAGCTGGACTCGGCCCCGACCTAAGAAAGAGCATAAAGGGCCATTAGTTGGTTTGAATCGGCATCCAGACTCGGTATGTAGCCTTTTTATTTCCTATTATCCTGACCATGGTCGGCTCAGCATAGCTAACAACTCATCAAGTACTCTAACTTACCCGATGGCCGGTCGCGTTGGACTCCGATGAGCCCGAGGACAAAACCCAAGGTCTTTTATGGTCGACGGGTGCAGCTTGGATTACGGGGTCTATCGTTAATAGGCGCCCTCGGGTCGTTGTTCTGTGCCATTGTCATCAAAAATGCCGCGACTTCAATTATATGGATCATCCGCGTTGGGGTGAGTACAGAGGATCGTGTTACTTTGTTTGCCGCTGTACTAACTTGGTCAAGCCCGCAATAGCAATTCTGCACACACTCTATGCCATCTACCACTTATGCCGTTCCGCGGTCACTAGACCTGCCGGCTCCCAAGCGAGCTATATGCTCTTCTCCGCGACACTAGATCTAGGTCTGGTACCATTCTATACGTTTGCAGCCTACTTGGGATACAAGGAATACACCGGCAGCACCTACAACTGGCAGACTCTCTTGAGTACGGAAACGGATGTCATCATGACTATTGCAAAGGCCACTTTCTATCTGAGCGTGGTCAATGGCAGTCTCCACTTGATCTCTTTGGGGATTTCGGTTTTCCTATTCAACATTTTCCGCAAGATTGCCAAGCTTCCTCCAGACCTTAACCCACTGGAAGATAATTTGACCTCTCGTTCTCACAAGAGGACCAAGTCTGAGATTGCCGAGAAGCATGCCAGCATCTCTACCCTAGACTCGACCAACTCTGTTGCTCAGCCTTTGATCGGTGTTCCTCGCACAATTCCATTCACGCATACGAGGACCAAGTCTTCGGAGAGCACCTCGTTACGACCGCCTGTGGACATGTCCAAGCAGCGGGGAAACTCGCAAACTTCTATTCCCGAAATGCCCTTCCGCTACCGCGCGAACACTCTCGAAGAACCGTACGAAATACCAGTTCATGATACTGACTTCGAGCCACGCCCAACCTCGATTATCGCATCTGGTACTCCAATGCGCCAGGCATCTCCAGAAGTACCAACTCGCTCTCAATGCGTCAGTCCTGCCTCTCAGCATTCTGGCTCAGACAACTGGGTAGCTTTCGGGTCACGATCTGTTTCCGCAGCTGAGGATAACACTCAAAACGGCCCAGCTCCACGTGAGCCATCTTCTGTTTACAGTAGAGCCGGAACACCTGGGTCTATGAATGGTGTCATCGACTGGATGGGCCTCGCACAAAAGTACGGATGGGACATTAGCGAAACCATATCGGAAGATCTTCGTGGTGAATACGAGTCTCTAGCAATGCATGAGTACTACGGAAACGACGAGGATAACCACAATGTGCGCAAAAACGGACTATACGACCACGATGAACATGATGAACATGATATTGCCAACCATCGCGTTGACATCTATCAGGATCACGCAAACAGCGACGACGAATTTGGAGATACCCTCAGAGTCAATCCGCTGGGACTGAACCCACCAACGCCTCAACCAATTCCCACGCCTCAACCAATCTCCGAGCCCACCGAGGCTCAAAAAGTACCCGCTCGTATGGTCCTCGGCGATATTCCCAACCTTGCTCCAACTCCGCCTAAGCACAAGGTTCCGCCTCTTGAGAAAGAACGCTTTTACAGTGGAGTAGATATCGATACTGCCACTGATGATGATCCGAAGGCTGTTAATAAGAGAACCAAACTTGTCAAGCGCAAGTCCAATAAGCTCAGCTCCTACGGTCCTCTCCAACAGCACAGCGAAGATACCGATGCTCGCCCTGCCGATCTTATCGTGCCCGAGAAGGATCGCAAGGGCCGTGTTGTCAGTAACTCGGGGGCTGACTTTGGTCGCGGTATCGGTCAGGGCTCGAACTTATCGTACGGAAACTACATTGCCGGCCTGGGGGTGGGAAGGAGACGAGACGTTAGTGGCAAAATGGCCGAGGAAGGCCGAGGCGGTATCGATAGCCCTAACTCGAAGAACGCCAGCGGGAGCGGGGACGCCAGCACCAACACCCCGCCTAGGGCTGCTGGTTGGGCGAGATTCGCTGGACTTTGATAGCAGTCTGCACGGATTCATCAACGAGTAGCACTCCAACTCGAGTAGTGCAAGTAGACAGACCAAATCTCTCGATGGTTCGCATATGATATGGAAATGGAAATGGAAATGGATAATGTTTTGGTTGATTGAAGAATGAGATATTCATGACGATGGGTTGACGGGATTGGGACATAGGTTTACTATTGTGATGATACTCAATTGCTTTTTTGTATTTACTGTTTGGCGTATTTAGGACTGATAAGTAGTCTAGGCTAGGAATGAATACCATGATATGTATTATGAGGTTCTTCTGCCAAAGAGATTATAATATATAATTCTCTACAAGGGTACCGATGTGGATATGAATATATATAGTCAAGAGTGGGTGACTAGTCAGATCACTAACAATGCGACGGGAAGAATATAGATATATAAGCTTAAGAAGGTACTCCTTCATACTCCCACCCCTGAATCATCCTCCTATTTCGCCTCGAGTTGCGCCGGTTTGCATTGCATTTGACGAACAGCGTCAGCGCCGCAATGATGCAGATGACTATACCCGCAATGGCGGCAACCAGGACCGTCCGTCGCTCAAGCTGATCTGGATCCGCGGTATACGGGCAAGTAGCATCAGGCCCGCCAGTTACCCAGCATGTCTCAGTATCAATTGAATTGAAATCCACCCAAATTGCGTTCTTGAGGGTATCAGAGGACGAGGGGTCAACCAAGTCATCTGACAGCGAGAGTAAATGGCGGAAAAGGTATGTGTTTTCGAGGCCCGTGCGTGGAACGGAGAATTCTGAGGATGGCGGGCAGACTTTGTCGTCGACGTCTTTGTATGCAAACTCTTCCGACGAGAGCGCCCAGCGGAATGGCTGGTTCTCGACGCGGCAGGCGGCACGGTGAGTTTCGGTGCAATTTGCTGTGCGCCACTGTCCTTTGAGCGTCAGGTCCATTACGGCACAACGGGTATCGTCGGATTCGGCGGAGTCGAGGTCGTAGGACGGAGCTGCCGGTTGTCCGAGGGCCCATGCCCAGGAAGAGGATAGAGTAAGGTTTCGATACGGGGCTGGATTTTCGTCGGTGGTGTCGCCGAAGAGGGTGTTGTTGAGCGTAGAGGTCATCCCGCATGCTGTGAGATTGACAACCAGGTCTGAGATAGATCGGAGTGACGCGTCGCTGAAATTGTGAGGAACGGGGATGTGGTTAGATATGGCCCAGGATGCGTTGACTTTGGAAATGTCGGTCGTGTCCGGGTCGTATATACAACCAGAATCCAGGCTCCCGTCATCAGCGGCGGCAACCGGTATAGTAGAAGTCAAGTAGCCGGCAGGGAATATAACGTCGTTCTCTGCGACTAGATCATAGTCGCTGAGCTGAGGGTCAACGGAGCCATATTCAATGAGCAGCCGTCGGTCCGCTGCGAGCTGTATATACTTTGCGCTAGGCCATCCGTCTGGAGTGCTCTGCACGCCGTTTGGTTCTTCCTCAATGGTGAAGTACTCGGTGATCGGCTTATAGGATTCATCAACTGCATACCATGAATCATTTAGGTCACGACGTTCCTCTAGCAAGTTCGACGGCCCATATATATACGATCCCAGCTTGTCGTTCAAGATATAGCCGACACGTTCCGTTACGGCTGGGAGCTGGCCACTGGTAACGAGGGATGGCGGCTCGTCAGCCGAAGTGGAATCAGCGGCAGCATGAAGATTAAGTGACAAGTATCTCGTGTATACCACCAAGTCTGTATCGGTGTATTGGAAATAGTCCTTGAAGATATCCAGTAAATCCTGCACGTCGAGGTCATCCGAGCATTTATATGAGCCAAGATCATATAACATCTCCTCTGACGAATCGTCGAGCTTCGCTGTGAGGGTGCCTTGCGCAACCGATGCGGTGGCACTGGGCGTAGCATCCGCGGACGCTGTCACAACATGCAGGCCATTTGGAACAGAGACGGGGCATAGTATCCATTGCCGAAGCTCCGTTGACCAGTATAGATCAATGTTGAAGCGCCGATAGCCAACGGCAAGCAGGTTAGAGAGGCATTTTTCAGCTGCAGTCCTTCCGAACTTATTGTCGCCAAAGCATGCTGCCCGCAGGGAGACTGCGGAAGTGGTGACAAAATTGAGGGGCACTTGACCGGCTACATCTCTTTCACTCTGTAGAAATCAGCTTCACAATCCTCATGTTGTGGCCACTAAAGGAGACTAACCAGAAGGACAGTAGCCCAGGTTGCATTCAAGAGAGAGTCATCTGGGTCAAACTTTAGGGACATGAAGATGCAGGGTAGTGAGTATGCAAGGGGTCAGAGAATATATGCATTGCAGCAGCCCGTTTCCATCGGTTGATAAGTGAATGGGAGATGATCTCCAGCATTGAGAGAGGCTTGGGGCTGTGAAGGACACTGTGAGTGACGCGCCAAAGGCGGTGAGGGGGCCCTGAATCGCTCTTATCTGGCCACTTCCGTTCTTTATTTAAGGTTCCCACTCCCCATCAGCCAGTGACCCTTCAAAATCCGTCATACGGTCTCAGTCTCTGCACATAACCTAGCGTCTTAAAACCAGAATGGCCACACCCGGTCAGCCTTCCCCCCAACAGCTGGCTGCCATGCAGCAGCAGTTCGCTGCTGAGGCGGCCAAGCGCGGATTGACCCCCGAGGAGTTCGCCAAACAGCAGCGCGAGCAGCTGAATACCGAAGCCCAGAAGCACGGCATGACAACCGAACAGTACGTTACACAGCTGAGGATGCGCGCAATGGCTGCCCAACAAAAGGCTGCCGAGGTTCAGCGACAGCTCCAAGCCAACGGCCAGAGCCAGGGACCCCCGCGGCCAGCACAACCAGGCCAACCCGGACAACCGCAGACACACACTCAGCAAGTTCCGGTCAATCCGAATGCTCCCAAGGATCCCAAGGCGATTGCAGTTGCACAGTTCTTACGGTCACAAAACCTGAAGCCGCGGACCTGTATCATGGACGGACAGCGAAAGGACATGTTCAAAGGTTGGTAACATTTTGCGCGCATCCTGGATGTTCTTGCTGATATATGTGCTTTCTAGTGAAACGCGCTATTCGTGCCCTCGAATCCCCTGCATATGAGAAAGCTCGCAAGAAGAACCCTCTCCTGCCGCCAGTGACCGACCGTGCTTCGGCTGAGAACGTATTCAAGCTCCTTCCCCTGTCGGTTCTTGCTCTTCGCGTTTCCAAGGTTGACCCCCATGCTGGCCATGGTCATGGAAAGACGAAGAGAGTCAAGGGACTGTGGAACGTCAAGATCGAGCAACACCAGGAAGCCGGTCCGATGATGCACTACGTTTGGCTCTACGAGGGTCCGCAATGGAAGCAGAAGGCCATGGCTGCCGCTGTGGTCGCTGGTATCTTCGCAATCGTTCTCTTCCCTCTCTGGCCCATAATGCTGAGGCAAGGAGTGTGGTACCTGAGTGTGGGCATGATGGGCCTTCTCGGTCTGTTCTTCGCTATGGCTATCTTCCGTCTTATTCTTTTCTGCATCACCGTTTTTACCGTGTCGCCTGGACTGTGGCTCTTCCCTAACCTATTTGAGGATGTTGGCTTCTTTGACAGTTTCAAACCATTATGGGGTTGGCAAGAGGTACGTTTACCATTCCTTTATTTCTTATTGCCGAATCATTCCTGAATTGACCCTTTTAGACTGGAAAGAAGAAGAAGCCGTCTAAGAAGAAGGCTGTCACCGGGTCAGATCAAGCTCCCACTTCCCAGTCTACAGAGTCTGCTCCTACGGCTACTACAACTGCAACTGAAAGCGCGGGTGGAGCTGGCGCTGTGAAGCGTGACCTCGCACCTCGCGTTGAAGAGATAGAAGAGTGATTCCGAAAATTTCCCGATGGCAATCCCTTATCGCCGCCCGCATTATCGCATCTAGTGCGGTCAAAATTTCACGAGCTTTTCAATGTCTTCCACGTATGTTTGTATCTATTCTCCATCTATTCTGCGTTTCCCCCTCCATATTGTTTTTCTGTCAATTATGAGGTACTTTTATAACTGGGTCATGGAAAAGGAGTCTAATCGGTGCAGTGCAAATAAAGCATATTAACAATGAAGTTCGACTTTCTATGTAAACCACAAATTAAGAATACCAAGTTAATAATACTGGAGTTGAACTCTTAAGAAATGTACACCACGCGTCGAATCTACCAAGAGACCCGGACCTAAACCATATCCAATGATCGAGATGACTTGGACTTAAGCTTTTTCTGTATCCTCAGCCGACCTAGCGGGAACAGGGCGACGCGGTATATATACTCTGGCGAGCTTCTGACCGAGGCCGGGAATTAACATCCTCATCAGCAGCAATCTCGCCGCTCTCTAGCTTCTTACGAGCTGCCTCACTGTCCCCCTCAATCCCAGCGCGACGCTCATTCTGAAGCCGTTGTTCTTCCTGTTTGCGGTCCTTTGCCTCTAATGCCGCCTCTTCCCGAGCGACTTCGCGAGAGCTGATGCACTCCAGCCCAACTGTTCGTAGTATCCGGCCAAGTAGGTACTGGTAACGCAAATGGCCGTTGATGATATCGCTGACGTCGAGGTTCTCAACTCCGGGCACGTTCTCAATAGCTTGCAAACCGGCAACACCAAACTGAAGGCTGCTTGTCCGATAGAGAAAAGCGAGAACGGAGTCATTTTCAGAGTGGACATTGACAAGCCTACCACTGACCACGCGCCGCATGCGACGCCAGGCTGAGGCATCGGATGGTGTTGGACTTCCCATGAGGATAGCCGATTCGATCAACCCATATGCGTGTCTTTTGGCTAGAGTTTGAAGGCAGGAGAAAATGACACGAGACCCCAGAGAGTAGCCGATGAGGCTAACAGGTCTCTCACCTTGTACTTTGCTAATTAGAGCATCGGCAAGGACCTCGCCCGCCTTGTCTGCGCGGGATTTGGCCAGGCTAAACGGATTGTCCGCGATGCCGGCGACTTTCATAAGGCCAACAGGCAGGGTAATCGCGCTAATAAGGCCTGCAAAAATCGTTTTGGTCAGGACATGGCGGCCAGCCGACCAAGCGGCAGTAGTGACCAACTGGTCTATTGCATGGCCAAGGTTCAGTAGAGGTTTGGTTTCCCAGCGAAGGCCAAAGACTTCAGAGTCTTTACCAATGACACGCCATGGGACCACAAAGTTGTCCTCTTCAGTGAGCCATCCTGTGATGCCGACGGTTACCCGAAGACGATGATCCTCTCGAGCTGCTTCTTTCTCATCGTCACCGAACCGCTTCCGACCGTTGCCAGAACTATGGATGGGCAAGAAAGCGAAATCGTCCACTTCACGGGCATATTTATCCACCATTCGACCCGTCATACGCCCACCATATGCACCAAAAAGCCCACCGACGATCACTCCACTACCAGCAACGGCACCAAGATAGCCCGCAGCGGCCGTGGCCCCGAGTCCAAGACCACCCATGACCGTGCCTAGCCCTGCAGCGATGAATGGGGCCGCCAATCCTCCCGTAACGCCAATAAGCACAGCGCCAGCAACTGATGCAATGCCAACTTTCCATTTCCGACTAGGGTCGCTTTCTCTTTTCTGAGTTTGAGCGTCCGAATTCGCAGAAAGCTGAAGAGCTGCATCTAGTAGTCCTCGTGACACTTTGACTTCGTCTTGGTTTAGTGTTTTGATACCCAGGCCTAAACTGGACGCTACCAAAAGCATCAAAACTCGGGAATTGGCGTTGTAATGTTCCAAACTGAGCATTAGAAGAAGTAAAGAATGGAGGATCAACAGTCTCTTCGGCTTGGGAAGGCGAATCAACGGTGTCTCGACTGGAGGATAAACCTCAGAAAGCCGGCTCCAGGTACCATCATCCTCGTCATCATAGGAGCTTAAGGGCCGTTCATCCTGCAAATCGAAATCTGGTTCTTCGTTCTGATCATCTGTGTCGCGATTGACCACCTCGCCAACTCGAAGGAGGACAGAGTCTCTCCAATCATCAAACATCGTCAAAAGATGGGCTTCAGCTTTTACATCTTCGGCGGTTGGTTTATATTTTATGCGCGCCTGTTTATCTTTTAACGCCTTATTCTTGTGCTCGTCTGCATCCGGAGCAACATCCTCTTCATCTTTTAGGTCAATAAGGTCTTTGGTTGCAGAATTCTGTGGATTTGGCGCTTTGAAGGTCTCATCAGCTGCGTCCCTCATGCGTTGTGTAATCTCAGCGATGAGAACTGTCAAGTCTGCACGCTGCGGCCGACTGAGAATCGTTGTCAGGTCTTGGTCATTTTTCGACCGAGCCTGGTCCTTGGAACCCTCTTTGGGTTCGGACCCAAATTCTTTGAACTTCTTCCACATCTAATATACAAATACCAAGTTTCCGGGGTTAAATGATCAAAAATAATGCTGCCCTGCGAGGCTGTTGGACGAGGAAAGAGGTAGGATGTCGAATGGATGGATCCCATAGGTGTGAGAGTGGATAGATGACTCAGCCAAGCGCTGCCTAGTGACGCAACAGATTGAGGCTGAAAAACAGGAGGTAATTTGTTGATACAGTAGCAACCTCAAGAGCAGGCCGTTGCTTTGGTTATTGAAGAATAGTGGTGACGGTAAGTTGCTTCCGATGTCGTACGATGGCTCAGGAATCGGCAGTGTCAACAACAAAAAACTTTCCCTTCGTTTTGGAGGCATAGCCAAGCACATTTCCATCCCAGGCGTCCCCATCAGGGTGTTCATTTCTTGCCGATTCAATGCGTTGGATCTTCTTGTTCCGGCCTAGCACTCGTTCCTTCGACATGGCCTCCTTGAGCCGTTCCAGACCAATCGTGTTCTCTTTCACTGCCTCGGGGCTCTCATCGCGAATACTCTGTAGGGGCTCAACGCCCGTAGTGTCTACTTTTTGGATCTCTTTTACAAAGTGAATTTGCGATTCAAGCGTCTCAAGCATCTGTTGCTCCTCTTTCGGGCTAGATGGCTGCGGTAGGGCCGATAGACGAAGCAAATGTCTGAGTTGAGCCGGGGAGACAGGCGGAGACGACGGTTTCGCAGCGGGGTCGGGAAGCAGTGACTGGACAGACCATGTTGGCTTCGCGAGAATAGACTCTATATCTGTATCTTCCGGAGTCGAGGAATAGTGCCGTGGTTTGGTTCGAATGATTCGCGAGCTGACGATAGGTGAAAAGCCAAGACGAGGAGTCGCGCGACGGAGCATTATAACTGTTTGATGATAAAGACTCGATGGATTAGAGTATTTATCATTTCTTTGGGGTTTTTGGCCAGTCGAGGTCGCAAAAGAAGGATGGATGTCAAGCACTAAAAAGGACAATGAAGCTCGGGGACACCGCCCGGCGGGATATCGGGAGTCTTGGCAGTGACGACGATGCGAACAGCTTAGTACAACAACTTTTGAGATAACCAACGTGTCCAACCGGAACTAACTTTACGTTATTCTACTCGTCCCTCTTTTGAACTCTCTCTATTACTCAGCAACATGACCGCAGACCCCCGCGCCCTTCTGCAGAAGGTACGTTGCTCATATCCGCCGCCCCGCTGTCGAAAACGATCCTAACATATCACACCCTACTAGGCCGATAAGGCGCTACAAAGCGCCTCCGGTGGCTTCAGCTTCTTCGGTGGTCGTACAGAGAAGTATGAGAATGCGGCAGATCTTTACACGCAGGCTGCGAATGCATTCAGGATTCAGAAGCTGAGTATGCACCCCACTCCAGCTCCGCGGGGGAATACCTAGGAGCTCTATCACTATACTAACTATCATTTTTTGCGATACGTTAGACAAAGAAGCCGGTCAAGCGTTCGAGAAAGCCGCCGCTATCCAAACTCAGAACCTTAACGAACCGGGTGATGCCGCCAACACCTTGCAAGAAGCCTTCAAAGTCTACCGCAAGACCGACCCCGAGGATGCCGTCCGCGTGCTTTCTACTGCTATCCAGCACTACGTACTGAACGGAAACCTGCGCCGAGCGGCATCTCAACAGCAGTATCTGGCCGAAGTGTACGAGCAAGAGCTAGGGGATACGAAGAATGCGCTGGACGCTTACGAGAAAGCTGCAGAGTGGTTTGATGCAGACAATGCCGAGGCGTGAGTTTTTCCCAACCCCTATATCATGCAGCATCCCAGTCTCTAATACGCTTTCGTATAGTCTCGCCAACAAGCACTACCTCAAGGCCGCTGATCTGGCCGCGCTGGAGAGTGACTACTACAAGGCAATCGAGCACTACGAGCGCATTAGTCGCTCATCCATCAACAACGGCCTGATGAAATGGTCTGTGAAAGATTATCTTCTCAAGGCCGGACTCTGCCACCTGGCCACTCAGGTTTGTTCCCTGGAGATATAGTATAACGGGATTTCCGCCCACTAATTCGCACACAGGACATGGTCTCCGCCAACCGTGCCCTAGAGAGCTATCGCGATATCGACAACACCTTCGCCTCCACAAGAGAGCATCAGCTTCTCGTAGATCTCGTTCAGACTATCGAAGCGCATGACCAGGAAGCATTCGCCGATAAGCTCTTCCAGTTCGATCAACTCAGCAAGTTGGACAAGTGGAAGACGACGATTCTGCTGCGGATCAAGAACGGAATTGAAGGGCCCGAGGAGGATGATTTCGCTTGAGCTTCAGATGCTTGTTTATATCGCCGGATAGTCTTTTCCTCTCTGATTTCTAATCCCCCTTCGTTCTCTAGGTTTTGTCCAACTCACCATATATGTATTTCGTTTGGCATGTGGTTTCAGACGTGGTTACGATAACTATCGTTGCTGTTTGCGTTACTTGGATGGTCGGCTTTGCTTTGTTTCGATAAGCTCTTTCACTTTAGTGATTAAGTAGATATACGGAAGTATTGTTAAGGAGTCATCATAATTCATTACGATCTGGTTTGCCGTCCATCATCGACATCTATCTATATAGTTCAAAGACTTTTTAGAGAATTTCCCCAAGTGACTGAAAATAGTATGGAAGCTCGTCAAGTCATGCATTAAATGCAACTTTATGGTATCATTTCGTTCCTCCTCTTGAAACACTTAACTCTAGCACCACCAATCATTAGCCGCAAGACCCAAGCATAAAGGTGGGATATGCAGAGAAGGCTAGTAGGTTAAGCAAGAACCTCCTCCAACGCCCTCGCTTTACGTGGGAATACACGCTTGTACAAACTGATGCCCACTGAGTCTTGCGGGTTGAGCTTGTTATCGAAGGTACACTTGAAGTAACCATGCGTACCAAGACTCTCCTTGATATAACCGCTGCGTCCGCGGCGAGTCCAGAGCTGCAGAGCCTTGAACCAGTTGACGTCTTCCTGGTTGAAGAACATGTAGCGCACAGTAACGACACGCTTGTGAATCTTGTAAGGGTGGCCCGTGATAATGGCGCGCTTGGCGACGACACGGTGTTGATCGGGAGCCACGACTGTGCCTGTGCCGATGAGCTCGAGGGAAGACGTTGAGAGGTCCGCGGCTGTTGTGAGTTCAGGGGCGTCGGCGGAGTCAAGGACTTCTGGGTCGGCAGGGGCCTTGCGGGGCTTGAAGACGAGGACGGGTACTGAGCCCCATGTGAGCGGGCCGATCCAGGTGGCAATCGCGCTGCGGCCAGGGTGCAGGAAGCGGTCGTATTTGTGGACGTTGTTGGGGGTGTTGTCCGAGGAAGAGAAAACAGGATTGATGACCAGGCGGCGCGGGCCGTACTGGACGATGAGCTCCTCCTTAGATTTCAGGGGCGCTTCGACAGCAGCATTGAGGTGCATGTTAATGTTCACGACGGTGTTCTTGTGTTCGTGGCGGAGGAGGGAGAAGAGGGAGAGGGGTTGGGGCTTGTTACGGAGCGAGGCGGGGACTGCGCGGAGGTGGACTTCAACGCGGGTGCCGGGGCTGACACCACCGATGAGGGCTTCTCTGAGGATCCTGTTTTTGGATCCCTTGTAGTCACCGAGTTGGAGGAGACGGCGCCAGTCCTCGGGTTCGTGTGCTCGGTCCTCTGCTGTGTTCCAGGGGCTGGTTTTGAGACTCTTCATTCCTCGGTATCTGGCCAGACGCTCGCGCGCGAGCACGTTCGGGTGGAGCTCGATTTCGTCGGGGAATTCGAGGTCATCCTCGGCTTCATTTCTGCGGCTACGACGGTACTCTTCCAGTTGCTGCGCTTCCTCTTCTGGTGATGGGTCTAGGAACATCTCTGACTGGGGGTATTCGGAAGGTCCACCTTCTGTCATGGCGTCGTGGTTGTCGGGGAATACACCATCTTCAGGGGCGCCAGAGACGTCCATCTCCATTTCCTCATCTTCATCGTCGTCCCCAATATCAGATCCTGAGTCTGATACATCATCCAAAAACCAGTGCGATTGATACTCGGAGGTACCCTTCGGTAATTTCTTCGGCTTGGCTGGAATGTGATCATCGTCATCAGAGAAGTAGTGGTGATCATCCAGAAGGACACCCTTCTTCTCTGTGTCCGGCATAGGCTCAACGTCATCCTCCATTTCGATCTCCTCTGGTGCAACAGCAGCCAGGTCATCCCTATCCGCAGTTGGACCGTCCAACAGCTGGGGCGCATCGGTTTCATCAACGTTCATCGCATCATCCCGTTTAGGTCGCGTAGTGGATAGCGGAGCAGCAGTGATAGCGTCGATCTGGAAATCACCCCAACCAGGGACATGAACCAGGCGGTCCGCCTTGAGACCCTTTCCACGCACAAAACCAGTCACCACCACGTCGTCCACCTCGGCGGATGCGATTTCGGGCCATTTGATATTCTCAATGAGCATCCAGCTTCGGTCGTCTCGCCAGCGGATTCCCTTGGGTGTCGCAGTGCAAAGAGAACGGATAGCATTTGCGCACTCCTGTCGCGAATCGATCGAAAGTACCTTGTCGACGGCTGGGAAGAAATGGTTCAAAAATGACTTGAGGGAGCCAGCCACCTGGGGGCGTTTCTTGGGAGGGTTAATCTGATCAAGACCCTGTACCACCCCGAGAACGTTCGAAATACCCTGGCCCTCAATCGACCTCAACAGCAGCTCGCCCTGTCCCTCCACCTCAACCTGTGCGGAGACTGCGAGAACCACGAAATCCGCCATTCGGCAAGCGTCCAAAGCGCTCATTAGATCGTACTTGGCCGGGATGTACTGCAAATTTTGTCGGAAACGGTCGACTCGAACGCGGGAGATGGTATCGGGGATGACATCGCTGGTGACATCGACACTTTCGTTCAGCGACTTGATAATAGCCGTGGTATCGATGTCGCCCGTGAGGGGAACAATGGCAACGTGGCGCGGCGCCCCATTCTGACCAGAAAAAATGCTTGTCACTTGAGCCCTTTCCTGTTGCTTGTTGTGCTGCTTCTGGCGAGCCTGGTTCCTTCGATCGAGTTTCGACATTAGTTGCTGATGAGGGGTCTTGCGAGTGCCCCGCTCTCCTCTTTCAACCTTGCCTGGAAAGGGTCAGTTTCATGCATTTGCAGGGTTCACCTAGCATCAGAATCACATGTCGCACCTTTCGCCTGGTCTTTCAAGGCGCGCTTAGAAGCATGGCCAGACTTGTAACCCTTGTTGGAAGTCTTGGTCGTGGAACGATGGTGATGCTGCACCGAAGTAGGCGCCATGTTGGCACCGCCGGAGCCCTTAAAGCGAAACGGAAGAGATGCCAGGGTGTCGAGTGATAGCGAACGTGTCAATAGCAAAAGCAGATTGATTCAGCAAGATCCAACAAGGTTCTCAGCGAGCATGAATAATATAGATCGAGCGTCTGTTGAAAAAATTAGGCGGTGGAGGAAAAAAACAAGCGAGCCATTCAGAAAGGCGGTCTTGGCGCTTTTCTCCCTGCAGAATAAAAATTAAATTTCTCCGATATCTCCAAAGCTCGAAGCAGCTTGCTCAATACGATACATTAGTCCGGCTCTATTTTGTGGCCTGCCCAGCTTAATAACCTGAACGGAAATCCAATATTCCCACCCCCGTCGACGCCATGGCGGACACAGCGCCGACGAAGGCCGTTGCGCCAACCAAGCGCAAGGAAAGCAAACGATTGATCGAAGCTCAGAAGAAGTATGGCCGCGGCAAAGCGGTACACACCCATAGCGTGCGAGATAAGAAACTACGAAGCAACCTGCAGGCAGTTGAAGAAAAATACAAGGATGCTGCCCTCCGCGCCAAAGATGCGGAGATCCTTCTGGAGCACGAGGCCGGATTCCTCGAGCCCGAAACAGAGATGGAACGGACGTACAAGGTGCGCCAGGACGATATTGCAGCGAGCGTCGGAATCGAAACGGCCAAGAAGAAGTTCGAGTTGAAGCTAGATGATTTCGGGCCTTACCGAGCGGACTATACACGGAATGGACGAGAGTTGCTGTTAGCGGGGCGGAAGGGACATATTGCTACGATGGACTGGCGAAACGGGAAGCTGGGCTGCGAGCTGCACTTGAAGGAGACTGTGAGGGATGCGCGGTGGCTACACAACAATCAGTACTTTGCGGTTGCGCAGAAAAAGTCGGTCTATATCTATGATAGCCAGGGTGTTGAGCTGCACAACCTGGACAAGATTGTTGAGCCTTGCTTTCTTGAATTCCTCCCCTACCACTTCCTTCTCGCCTCTGCTGTGAGTCTTCTCTTCGGATCTGCATGGATGATATGCTAACCGCGTACAGCAAATGAGCGGCCATATCAAGTACACAGACACATCAACCGGCCAACTCGTCGCCGAAATCCCCACAAAGGTCGGAGCCCCAACATCGCTAGCCCAAAACCCCTGGAACGCAATCATGCACGTCGGCCACCAAAACGGTACTGTGACCCTCTGGTCCCCCAATACCCAAACCCCACTCGTCAAAGCCCTCGTTCACCGTGGCCCGGTCCGCTCAATGGCAATCGACCGACAAGGCCGTTACATGGTCTCAACAGGCCAGGACCAGAAAATGCAAGTCTGGGATATTCGCATGTACCGCGAAGTCCACTCCTACTCGTGCCACCAGCCCGGCGCCGCCGTCTCTATCTCTGACCGTGGCCTCACAGCCGTAGGCTGGGGCACCCAGGTTAGCGTCTGGCGCGGGCTCTTCGACGCCGCGTCCGCCGACGTTGGCAAAGTCAAATCCCCTTACATGTCCTGGGGCGGCGACGGCCAGCGTATCGAAAACCTCCGCTGGGCCCCTTACGAGGATATCCTGGGCGTGGCGCACGACAAGGGCTTCGCAAGCATCATCGTCCCTGGCGCAGGTGAACCCAACTTCGACGCCCTGGAAGTAAACCCTTACGAGAACCCCAAGCAGCGCCAGGAAGCGGAGGTGCGCGCCCTCATGCACAAGCTGCAGCCTGGCATGATCTCGCTGGACCCCAGCTTTATTGGCCGTGTCGATACGGTCAGCGGCAAGCGCAACCGCGAAGAAAAGGACCTCGATCGCCGGCCGGACGACCACATCGAGAAACTCAAGAACCGCGGTCGTGGCCGGAACAGTGCGCTGCGGAAGTACCTGCGGAAGAAGGGGCGCCGCAATGTCGTCGACGAGAAACTTCTCAAGGCGCAGGCGCTGCACAAGGAGCGCACGGCGCGCGCGAAGGATCGGTACAGGACCGAGAGGCAGGAGCTGGGGCCCGCTCTGGCGAGGTTCGCGAAGAAGGATCTTTAATAGTCCTCTTCGCTTGTATTTCTGTCCCTTGTGTTTTACCTTTGTTTTGCTTGGTCTGTTCTACGTTGCCGTCATTTATTCGCTCTCTTGTTGTCGCTGGATGACGAGCGGAGTATTCAGATACCCTGGTTGTTAGAGCGAGTACGGAATGCCGCTCTGCGAATCTGTCATGAACATGCATTTTGAGGGCGTTGGGTTGGAAACTAGTGAAAAGTGTTAGCATATCTGAATATGTAATTTTTCAATGTACATTTACATACTGCTGTTCGCGGTGCGTTGCGTGCCAATAGGCTCAGCCTAGTATGAGCCTATGAGGGTTGAACCCGTCGTTGGTTGCTCCCATTATATGTATATCCGTCTCTAGAAAGCCTTGAGCAGTTAATGGGCATTGGATGTGAGGGGAAATCCCAGATATGGTTCCTAATATGGACAAATTATGCGAGTAGCAAATTCAACGCCCGAGCAAAATCGCCATGAAGTTCATGAGTATCACTGTAGACAGTAGAGTCGATGAAGGAGCAACATATAACAAGCAAGAACATCAACCAGCATTAAAGCACAACATCTGTAACGCTTATCGGGAATCAGGCTTAACGATGACAAGATATCAGTCTCACTCAGGCAGAGGAGAAAAGAATCACGGAGTCAACTCCGAAAAAACAGCAGGCCAACGAAGCAACCTAATGGGACCAGATGCAAGATGACCACGGGGATAAAATACAGAGGGCTTAGGCCTAGACCCCAACACGAGGTTTAGGTTCCAGAACGCGGAGACCTCATGTCCAGGGATTGTAGAAGCACAGCCCAGTAGATATCGCCGAAGGGCGACATGAACAGCCGGTGCCGACCGTTTCTTCGATCAATAAGAATAACAAGTAAGCGAAACACCCACCATCCGTTGTTCAAAGAGATAAAACGCAGCAAAATAAGACTCCCCATACAGCACGAAGCACTAAGCGACAATGTACCCGACGTACGCCATTCCCAACCTCTTTAGACTGTTATGATAATCGGAAAAATGATTAGATCGCTGCATAATCAAGCGGCAGTGCCTTTCTGTCTCTTGCCTCCTACTCGAGGGCTGGCCTTGACTTTGGCGGGCCCTGGAGCGGTACCATTAAGCTCGCCGCCGGTTTCGTCACCCTCCATCTTGACAGTACTCGCCCGTCGACGCTTATTGCTCACATTAGGGCTTGCACTAGCGCTCCCAACCTGTTGTGGCATTTGGCCTTGCGGGCCCATTCCCGGAGGGCCGGAAAGATTGTTCTGACCAGGACTTGGATGCGCTGAGCCTGAGAGGTGAGGAGAACCTTGAGCACCGACAGGTAAATTTAGATGGACCATCCCAGGTGACGCGAATTGATTTGGGCCTCCCATGCTAGGTGCTCGGGCGTTCGGGCCCTGCTGCATTGCGGGGTTCATAGGGCCCGGCATGAACACTTGGTTCGCGTTCTGGTTAGCTTGAAGATTGCTAACAAGGCTTCGCAAGGATTCCGATGGTGACAGGTTCGGATTCTGTTGGGAGTACTGGAACAAAAGCTGCATTGATGATATCGTCTCGGCCACCTATACGCCACCTAGTGTTAGAAAAGATATTGTGAGACTTTGAAACGTAGATTCATACCTCTAAAAACTGCATTACCGCAAATGGGACGCCCTGATCAGTAACCAGAGACTCGGGCAAGGTGAATGTGGGCTGCTGGGCCTGCTTCTGTGAAGCTCGCTTGCCGTTCTTGGTGAGCTTCGGGCTTTGCTTCGCATCAAGCTCCAGCGCCTGCATTTGACTTCGGGGAAGATACTCGGTATGGTTCATGGTCACAACATCAAGCAATTCGATCCTGTTCTGAAAGTCGAAATATGCCTTCAAAGTGCCCGTGGTAAAGAGCTAGAAGTAACGTTAGAACTATGGTCGGATTACAGAGAGAGACAACACACCTGTGCACCGTTTGTGAGCCAGTAGATGAAACATGCTTTAGGACACTCGACAAGATGCCCGCCATTTTGTAAATCTTTTTCCCGTGGGCCCTCGACAAGCATCTGGATTTGGCGTATACCGCTGTTGAATTGTGTCATGTAGTACCGCGCAAGCGCTGGAGTGGCAATCTCAAAGTGCTTGGCGCCTTGTTGAGGATTCCACACGCCCTGGCGCAGGACTCCAGAGGGTGCATAAAACTTATCAACAAAGTTCGACCAATACTGCAGATCGGTAGCTTCGTTACGGCTCTATACGGCTATTAGTGTTGTTCTTTTGAGGCAAAAAAAGCTTTATAGCAAAGGAAAACAGAACATACCGTGAAATTGCTCAACGCCTCAGCAAAATTACCTAGAGCCAGAACTGATCGCCCGCTCATTGCCATTCGATGTTGCTGCTGCTGCATCATTATCGCAGCATTCTGCTGATGCTGCTGTTGGGCTTTCATGGCCTCTGCAGTCATTGGGTGAGGTTGCTGGCCCTGTTGCTGGCCATGATGCGGTTGTCCCGGTTGGGGCTGTGACTGGGACTGCGGCTGCTGCTGCGGCTGCTGTGGTTGAGTCTGTTGTTGCGGCTGCTGCGGCTGCTGCGGCTGCTGGCCGGGTTGTTGAGCTTGGGGGAGTTGCTGAGGGGCGAGACTAGGAGTAGGCTGCGATTGCTGGGTAACTACTGGTTGTTGCTGTTGCGACTGGGAAGACGGCGCTTGGTGCGGGTTTGGTTGCGGAGTTGCGCTTCCTTGATGTGGCGGTGGTCCTGGTTGAGGTTGCGGGGTGACGCTTTGCGCATCGTGCACACTCTGAGGATGAGGTGCCGGGCGCTGCTGTGGGGTATGTTGGCCGGGCTGTACAGCGTTCTGCTGCTGGGCTTGTTGCGCTTGTTGGACCTGTTGCGCTTGAGCTTGGGCCTGGGCCTGGGCCTGGGCTTGGGCCTGGGCTTGTGCTTGTGCTTGTGCTTGAGCTTGAGCCTGTGCTTGTGCTTGAGCCTGCGCCTGTGCTTGAGCCTGGGCTTGCTGCATGACAAAAAGCTGCTGTTGTTGGAGACTTTGGGGTTGCTGTCCATGCGCCATCTGCTGCTGGATTTGCTGCATCTGCTGCATATTAGGCCGCATTCCCGGATTCTGCATGGCGACCATGTGCGCTGCGTTCATAGCCTGCGTTCCATTCGGGAGAGACACCGAGAGACCTCCATGCTGCGGTTGTGGTTGTTGCGACTGCTGATGTTGGGGTCCTTGCTGCGCTTGTTGTTGCTGGAACATCATACGCTGTCGCATCATATTATGCTGGTGTTGCTGCATGAGCTGCGGGTTCCCGCCGACTATATGAAGACGCAAATCAGCCCATGACCAAAAAGCAACCCGGGGAGGATTTGCGGACTTGGAAAATGAATCCTTCAATCATGGCGATGTAGAACTAGAGCAACTTACAGTTTTGCGCATATTGTGGCTGTTGAAGAAAGTGCGGCTGTGGACCAAGGTGTGAGAGAGCGTGAGCCTGTACAGGCCCTCCTGGGCCGGTAGTTCCCGCTCCTGGCGGAATTTGTCCCATCATGGGGCCGCCTTGAGAGACTTGAGGGCCAGGCCCTGATACGCCAGGGTGTACTCCCTGCATCATGGCATTTGGATGAGCATTCGGATGTTGACCAGGCGCCAATGCGTGACCCGGAGGGAGACCCGGGTGGCCGGCCATGCCTGGATGGGCAGCGAATGGCTGCGCCATCATCATCGCCGGGCTACGAAGTCACCGAGAACGGGGACCCCACCGCTTGAAGATAGTCCAGAGAAAGGAAGAAAGGGGTAGGGATGGAGAGGGAAAGAATACGAGGTATCGATAGGTAATATGGCGACGGAGGTTTGGGCGGGCGGGCAACTCGAAAAGGCGCGCTTGACGTGGAGACACAACAGGGCCGCTTTTAGTGTCGGAGCGGAGGCTAAAGCCTAAAGATGCAGTTGGCGGACGAGTGAGCCTGCGGGACCACCCCAAACATCTAACGCATAGATAGATTGGATCGGACCTGGAAGATATCGCCGGTCACAACCAGGGTGATCTTCACCTATGAGGAAAATCAATGTTAGGAGAGGCGCGATGCAAGCACAGGGAGATCGAGTGGAGGAGGATGGACGGACGGAGTGGAGGGGCTTGGGGGACCAAAGAACGGGTGTCCGACTGTCGCGATCGCCAGTTCAATGTGAGGCTTGATAACGAACGGAGTGGGTTTGAACGGGCATTCGGGACGTACAAACAACCAGAACAGCGCCACACAGCCGACAGGTCCCGGGATAGCACTTAAAAATAGGGAAAGGCAAAAGGTCGCGGAGGAGAGAATGCGGCGGCTTTCAAGGGGGAGGGATGGGAGAGAAGAGCCAGAGCGAGAGGGAAAACGATGATGTTGAAGGTGACGGATCTCCCTGCCTCCACACGCAACATTCACAACTTGCAGCACTTACCCTTCAGTCAGCTTGCTACTGCGTGGAAGCACCAGTTTTGGGATATCTCCCAGGAAAATTCCTGACAGTTCCTGACGGGTTATCTGCCACCACCTCCTGGTCCTGCCTCTGGATTTCTCGCTCTGAGGCGTTTCGCTGGCCGGAAAATCCAATGGCCGGGGCCCGCACCCCCAGAAAAGGACTAGCGTGTGGTTCGGGAAAACACGGAGGCCGGCGGTCAGAATCTTACTGTCTTTTCTTTCACACCAGTCTTTCGCTTTCGAGTTTTCTTCTCATCTTCTCCCTCATTTTATTTTTCTGCAAGAAGTTTGTCTCATGGTTGCTTGTGGGCATAGCATCTGGAGATGGTCTAATTGAGACCTCTGTCGGCCCATCAGTCGGTTGCGGCATCTTTCTATGCAGCATATGATGCATGATCAGACCATATATTCGGCCCAAATCAGGTCATCTCCAGCTAATTTGTAGGGTGAGTTACAACTGTGCTTTTTTCTGCCTTTCGTGCTTTGATCTCTCGAGGATGACAACCATACCTTCTTCTTTCACCTCCAAATCGCCCATGACGAGATAATTCGGACCTTCCATTCCCGGTTGGTCTGCTACTTGCCAGTATACTTTGTCTGAGAGATTATGCTATGCATTTTGCATTATCACGCGCTATCTGGGTACACTCGCTAATGACGTGAACAGACAGATAACCCAACTATCATCACGAAAGAGAGTATACGCAATCATCTCTGCTTTTGAAGAGTAGTAAGGTTCCCGCATTGCTGCAACTCATAGACTAGAGTTAGAAGACACTTGCGCAGCGCATCAATGCTACAATATTTCAATAAGCTTCTGTTGGCCTTATTTTTCGTACTATCCAGTTATTACTATTCAGTTGTAGGACTGCTTTGCTCGCGGGATTGCCATGCCAGCATTGGCTCTAGCTGGGGCTGTCACAACTCATAACCACGTACGGAGCGCATGTTTTAAGCTTTACTGCTCCTCGAGGCAGTCTGCAGCTATTTCGCTCCTGCAAAATACTTTGTTCAGGTCATATCAGGCGGCCGGAAGTCCATCGGCTTGTCTACATTCCTAGAAACAAAAGACGTCGAATGTGAGTCTCATATTTTGACTTTAAGTCACGTGATACGCTGACAAAGGGCAAGCTGGACGTGGACTTGACCTCAAAAAGTTCATACTCAACGACCCATCTGACAATCGATGCAGACGCCTGTTCCGTGTAGCGTCAGCAGTCTCTATTCCTTGATTCCGGCGGCGTCGTTGGCCCCGGATGTACTCGTCAATGCAACAGGGCAGGCTCCTTTGGTCTCTTGCACGACCTTGTCGTTTCGCCGGGCATCGTAGATTTCCCGCAGTGGTTACGTCTCCGTTGCGCCGCTTCCATCTTTCACAGACATGGCGATCCTCGACACCGTGCAATCCCAAGAGCCCTCGAGACTCGGTCTCCGGTGATTCCCAGGACGGCATACCAGCGCTCAATGGCCCTCACAACACGATCCACCCGGACGCTTCAACAGAAACCGTACAGCAGTCGAACACGAATGACCCAGGTCCTTACGGGTCTCCACTCCGCAGAGCGCTGAGAACCAGGAAGCGCTCCAAAGAAACAGTATCACCGACTGCCACGGTTCCCGAGTGGTTTCGCGAGCGGAATACGGTACTCAGCGAGGGTCGGGGACAGAAGCCCCCCAACAGAATCTATGACGACGGAGTGGTTACCGGGGGCAATGGGGAAGAACCGCCTGCAGCTGGTGAACAGCCGCTTTTTGAACACCGATACGCATTATACGACGCTGTATGGGAGCCACTTTGCGCCTCCGCCAGGGCCGGCTTAAGACTACCGCCGGCAAAGTTTGCAACCGAGCCTTCTGCACGCCGATCGCACCTCGTTTTACATTATCCTGGCGCCAATGGAATATTGTACCTAGACGTGATCGTTAGGCAACTCGCCGGCGAGCTTAACGCTGACCTTGTGACGCTTAATGCTCAGGACATTGCCCAACTTTGCATTGAGCAGGACTTGACAGATACAGGTAGATCGTCAGCGATTCGACTCCTTGGATATGAGGTTTTCCGGCCGCCAGTCTCAAATACGGGGAATACGGGGCAAGAGTCTGGCGATGAGGCAGAGGAAGGCGACGCGGATGGCTTGGATCTTCCACGATCCGTAGACCCTCGTATTTTGGGTGGCCCGAAATTCATAACCATTGAAAGCTCCCGCGAATCTGGAGACATTCCCATCCCGCTTCGAAACTTCGCCAAGTCATTGATCGCAAATAGTGAGCCAGCGAAAAGCTTCACGGGTAGCGCAGAATCTCAATCATCTTCTGATCGATCCTCGAGGAGGCTACAGCTTCTGCATAACGTTCTTTCAAGCCCCAACAAACCATCAGGAACATCGGCTATTCCGCCGGCAGTCGACCAGGAGGCGTCCACTGACTCCGTTGATCCCCAGCCGGAGCAGGCGCGTGACATTATTGTCCAAGTTCAGGATTACACTGACATTCAAGGTACCCGCGAGGGCGCGAGGTTCTTGAACCTGCTACGGGGAGTAATCCAGGATCGTCGAAAGGACGGGCACCGGGTCTTGCTGATTGGGACCACCTCAGCGCAAGACGTTCTTTTGGAATCAGATTCGTCTAAACTATTACTAAGTTCATTTGACGATCATTTTACTCAACTGATTGTTGTCACGCCCCCCAATATGGACTCAAAAACGCGTGATAACACACTCGCAGAAGACCAGAGAAGGAGAACGCTCGCCATCAACATTCGACACATCCAAAGCATGCTCCGAACACGCCTTGAGGAGCAACCCTCCGCCGTGAAGGACGATGTCCTCCAGAAGCGCTCCTGGCCACTCAGTGCGTCCCTTTTAAGAGAGTCCGGTCTCGATGAACGGTACTTGTCGTATAACCAGGTACACTGGATAGCGACTCTTGCTCTTGGAAGCCTTCGCGCGGATGAGGCCTTTGGATTCGAGCATATTCAGCGTGGACTTGAGCTTGAGATTTTACATCAGCAACAACATATCAGAGATAAGTGGTTGCTAGAGTGTTCCCAGACAAAGTCCACCAAGAATAACCGTGACCGGCTGATTTCCTCTTTGCGTACAAGTTGCAATTCACATGAGAAGAGGCTGCTAAACGGGGTTGTTGACGCTAAAAGCATTCGCACTACTTTTGCTGATGTACACGTACCGCCTGAAACAATCGATGCTTTGAAAACACTCACCTCGCTGTCGCTCATCCGTCCGCAAGCTTTCACATACGGTGTACTAGCCACCGACAAGATACCAGGTTTACTTCTTTATGGACCACCGGGAACTGGTAAGACTTTGCTCGCCAAGGCCGTAGCTCGCGAAAGTGGTGCCACTGTGCTTGAAGTCAGCGGATCCGAGGTGTACGATAAGTATGTGGGCGAAGGAGAGAAAAATGTCAAGGCCATTTTCACACTGGCCAAAAAGCTCAAACCGTGCGTCGTTTTCATAGATGAGGCCGACGCTATCTTCCGTTCCCGTACTGGGGGCAGCAGTCGCGCATCCCATCGGGAACTGATCAATCAGTTCCTGCGAGAATGGGATGGTATGAACGATCTTTCGACGTTCATCATGGTTGCGACGAACAGACCGTTTGACTTAGACGATGCTGTTCTCCGTCGTCTCCCTAGGCGACTACTTGTGGACCTTCCCGTCGAGCAGGATCGTCTCGCTATCCTAAAGATCCACCTCAAAGAGGAAACCCTCGATGCCTCTGTCGATCTTGCCGAACTGGCCCGTCGCACTCCGCTATACTCCGGTTCTGACCTGAAGAATCTCTGCGTCGCAGCCGCTATGGCCTGTGTACGGGAAGAGAATGCTTTGGCACAGCAGCACTCGGGCGATGAGCCGTACGAGTATCCCACGAAACGAACGCTGACGTGGACGCATTTTACCCGCGGCATAGAAGAAATCAGTGCATCCATCAGCGAAGACATGTCGTCCCTTTCGGCAATCCGTAAGTTCGACGAGCAATACGGAGACCGCAAAGGTCGGCGCAAGAAGAGTGCCGGGTGGGGATTCACAACGCCTGTCAGTGATCAAGCTGAAACAGACACCACACGGGTGCGAACCTAACTGCAACGAATTTATACCCTAGAGAATGAGGCTTGGACCGATGTTTTTCTTCGGGGTGTTTCGGCAGGGCTTGAGGCGAGGAACGGACTGGATCATGCGATAACATTTGTACAACCACTTACCATTATTTCTTCCTATACTTGTTAGCGATATGACGGCATGTACCAACAGTTAGACTCAAAGGAACATCTACTATTCCGATTGCATGATCACCCTGTACCCTGTAGTAGCGGCATGCAACCTCGCCCAGGCAGAGTTTTCGGGCGACTCGACATCTCGACCGCCGATTCTCTCAACTTTGTTCGGCGCATATTTAGTGATGGAACAATAATCAAACGTCCCCCAAACATTCATTGACATTTAGCATCATCTTAACACGTAAAGCGCAGGCTGGATCGGCATCCCACTCAGCGCCCTTGAAAGTACCCATTGTCCCGCCTTTCTCCTCACGCGATCACCCCTCACTCCTCCTACTCGCCTTCGCCTTCGCCGTTCCCTCTTCCTCCGCCTTACATCCCTTGATCAACCAGCTCAACTCACCATGTCTTCCGATTCCCGGGACGATGCGGTCCGCGATGCGAAGCGCTACGTCCGTGAAGTCGTCCAAAATGACTGGTCCTTCGAGTTTTCCGCCAAACCCGGTGCCCCGCCGCCAAAATACCCTGCAAATCCAGAGCCCTCGGAGGTCCTCGAATGGCGAGTCCGTGAGTACGACAGCTCAGGGTCAGAACTCGAGCCTCCGTTTTCACCAATCAGCAGCCCGGGGCCTCACGATGGGAGCGATGCATTTGACACCTCTTCACCTCAGTCAGCGGGGTCACGATCGCGACGGCGCAAGCGGCGCAGGCAGATGGAAGAGGAGATGAGCTGGAACGAGGGACTGCGTACCTGGGTGGAGAGACGGGACGCTTGGTCGGGCGCGCTGTCCAGAGAGCAAGTCAGGACGTGGGAGCAAAAGCAGCAGCCGGTGCCTGCGGTTGACGGCGATGGGGATAAGGATGATGGCGCCGCGACGACGTCGGATACAGACGCCCAGAGCATCCCGGCATCTACGACCTCTCATCCGTTTCCTGTTCCCGCCACGGGCGATTCATCAAACCTCGTCTCTAAGACAGAGGGTTTGAGTCTTGCCGATGGTCTAATTACGCCGTCCCAGGCTCAACAGCCTCAAGACCAAAGCAGCGACATTCAACCACCAGTACCCGAGGACGACGCAAGCAAACTCGAGCTCACCACCGACGCCATCCCCGAAATCCCAGCACTCCCGCAGCCTCTCTCCTCCGCCGCTGCCGTCCCCACGGCAGACCCTCCATCAACCACTACGACGACTCCCTCCACGCCCTCGATAGAGGACGCCTTCCACGACCCCCTCATCCCCGTCGTCCCCTCCCTCATCGCAACCTCAAATCCCATCCGTGCCTCCATCACACCAGCGATGTACCCCTCTATCTACTCCAAAGTCGTCATTCAAAGCCTCACGCCCACCGTCCCCATCAACCTCGCCGACATGACAAAGGCCATGGTCCAGGGGTGGAAAGCAGACGGTCAGTGGCCTCCAAAGCCTCAGAATTTGGTACTTACCAATGATGCCATCGTCCGGCCGAATAATGCCTCTGCGACGAAACATCCCGATACCCCTGCGATTCCGGCATCAGCGTCGGGCGACAAGGACAGGCCGAGCTCGCCCGAGTCGAAGCGTAAATCGGGGATTGCTAGTACAGTGCGGAAGGTCTTGCACTTTTCGGGGTTCCAGCACCATCCGTTCCATAGACGGGGCTCATCAAGCCAGAATATGTCACATCCGGAGGACCCTGCGGGAGCTGGAGAGGGCTCGGCAGCGGGTGCAAATGTCGGTCAAGGCGATAAATAGGGGCTTCTTTCACTAGGACTTTTTTCTTTGTTTTCCTTTTTTCTTTTCTTTTTCTTGCATTGGCTTCTGTCTTCAACAGATTCTGACGGGAGACTTGGGATCGTTTATTTATACATCAGCCCCGTTATACTACCCCTCGTTTTATGTCTCGTTTCGCAAAACTCTCACAGGATCCAGAGTTACTCATAAGCGTATCCATGCTTGGTTGGAGCAAGGGACTCACTTCTCCTTGAGGCTGTTGAGGTTTATCTACTCGTCTCGATCGTTCCAAGAATACCACAAGCAATCATCTTTATCTTACATTGCGATAAGCAGCAAGCAATCAGATCATTCCGCGCAAGCCCATGTTCTATCTGTATATAGAAAGTACAGATGCTGCTGCTAGACGGTTGACATGTGGGTCTGTGACCCATTCACGGTCCGTCCCTAACTTGCTAGACACCGTGAACCTCCAACAACTGAGATTCTGAAACAGGAAGACTCTTGAAATTCTGGTGCCGAGCACATCAAATGCATTAAGGTGAGCTGATAAGAATGCAGCAGATGCAGCCCTCAGGGTACTTAAGGTACTTTCACGGTCCATCATATATTTTCCCGATCACAGGCTCACTTTCACAGGGTGACCCTGGCTGTGCTGAAGCTGAACAGGCTGAGCCGAGTTCCATCCGCTTCGCTTTACCCTTGCGAAGCTTCGCCAAGGCTCTCTACCTAGACACCGCCCGCTAGAGTGAGAATGGGTGCCGACTCATGGATCGCTTGGTATAGCCAGTATAGGAAGGAGAGCTAAGTACGTAGAGACTAAAGCTGAACAGATCCCACTCTAGGCAACCTTGAAAAGCTTACTTATCCAAACTGTCATAACCACCAACACGACCAGGGCTCACTTGTGTCTAACGTCACCTCTGTGCCCTGGAACAAACGGTTTGGCTTCACGGGGCTGGCAATCTGCGACTTATACCAAGGCCTCTTCAATCTTCCAGGACATGATCACCCGATACCCTGCGACATTGGGTAGCCCAATCAATGTGCAGTTGCTGCCTACGCAAGGGACCTGCGTATCATGCATTTCCGACTAGCTATGTTGGTTAGGTAAGGTCATATAACTTATTATGCACGTCCTGAGCTGCGCGGAGAGCTACATACGGCGTTGTTGTGACACAGCTGGAGCCATGCCTGGGGTGCCAGGTGTGATTTGCTGAGCAAAGTAACACGGCACTGCCAGACCTCGTCTTACAGCGAAGAACTCGAGAGGGGATGCTGCCGTTCTTTGTCTGTCATCCAGATTGTCCAGTCAAGCAACCGGACTCCGATGCTTGCTGACCTGTCCATCTACAAAGTACCCCTGCCCTCGCCCTTTAAGTCGTGAGACCTCCCTTTTTGCAGGTCAATATGCCCGCCCATGGGGGTGGCCTGGGTGCCTTTGCCGCTCAAATTCACGTCGTATGACTATATAGACTATCAAGATCTGATAAAGAAACAGGTGCACCTTTGGCTATGTCAACATATTCAGGTGCGTCCATTATTTACCATCAAACTCCACCAAAACAGAGCAAACCAACCTCATCCAGCATCCCCCAAGGCTACTACAGCACAACCTTCCTCCCCTCCTCCTCCTTCTCCTTCTCCTTCTCCTTCTCCTCCTCCTCCTCCTCCAGCACCGTCTCTTGGGGACAACCTTCTCTTTTCAACCGTCGACAAGAGTAGTGTCAGGAATAGCCTCTGCGCTATCCTCAACACGTCGTATGCGTATGAACACCAGGCCAAGTATAATCTAGGTTCAGGCAGCAGCGTCCCCGTCTACTGCTTCTGCGATCTTTACGGGCTGTGGGGGTGCGATGATCACCATAAAAACAGCAGTTTCGTCAATGCAATGCTGGGCTATGATGGTCTAGGTCAAGAAGGGAGGAATGCCTCGAGTGCCTGTACCGTCTTCATCAATGAGGGGACGACTATTTTCGTGAATGGCGGGCTGTCAAACGGCTCAACCAAAGCTGACCCTAAGGCTGAACAGGTTCGTGTTCGTGAGCCTAGTGCGACGAGTGTCAAATGTACTGGGAGTGGTACCGGCACTGGTGCGAGTGTTGCTGTGTCTTGGTTACTCGGGGCTATGAGCTTGAGTATAGCTTCGAATGTTTGGTTATGATAAATGGCTAGATACAGCCGTATGATACTAGAGAACATTGTATAGGACCTCTATGGCTTTTTGGGAGAAGGGAGGGGGGTATCGTAATCAATAGCCCATGCATGGGCATAAGAGGAACTCCATCCAGAATACAATTTTTTAAAAAAAAAAAAAAAGAACATCAAAAAAACAATTCCGACACGGGGAATCGAACCCCGAGCTGCTGTGTGAGAGACAGCGATGTTAACCATTACACCATATCGGATTCTTGTTAGAAAAGGAAACATTGTTAGCATACATAAAGTTAATTAAGTCTAGAGCAGCTCAAACGTCAAAAATATACTTCGGAGATAATGGAATGTTAAATCTACAATCAAACAAGGTTTTTAATGAGGCCCGGAAGCGGCGGGAATACTGCCTGCAGGCTCCATAACGAGTCTAGCTTGGCGCTGGCAGTAGCGCTTGTGTTTTCTGCGCTCGCAGTTACAGAACTGGCCGGAGAATATACATCTGCGCATCGCAACAGGCGGCGCGCGATGCAGTGAGATCACCGATCTCACGAGTGTCGGCATTCTTCCTACGTTGTGCCTATATGTCTAGCAGTTGGTGTCTAGTCAGCGTCCTCAGCCACGATGACAGGAGCCAAACAGACACGGACAGAGCATCGGTTATCAGCTTCACCATCAGACCAAGATCATTCCATCAGCCTCGGCACGTACCTTAGGTAGCGACCACAGAGCTGATAGGAGAAAGATAAGCCACTGGCTATCTGTCTATCTATTTCGATGCGGAGTATCCCTGCAACCCCGAGCTCAGCGACGTGACATGTCGACGCACGCTGCCCCATCGACTACCCTACCCTAGGCGCTAACCCACGGAGTACCTGTCAACGCACACTCTCAACTCAGTTGGCAGAGCGGGGAGTCTAAATATGGAGGTACGACATAAGCCCTAGCCCCGTGCAAATGCTTGATTTGATGCAGCCGAGCGATGTAGATAGCGATAAGAGCGCAATCTCGGATATCAGTGTACAGAGGAGACAATTTGTATTGTGAGTATCTAGCTGGCCCTGGGTGGTGAGTAGGCTACCTCCGCACCCGTGAAGGCTGATACTACTGACAGACTGGCCATGGTGGATACTAGATAGCAGATTGTAGATACTACCCCAGCAATATCCCCAACGAGACAGCACATCACCTCCACCGGACGTCCTCCGGGGATGATAAGGAAAGGTGGGGGCGAGGCGAAGACCGGGGTAGTAAGCTGATAGTGATACCCTACTGAACACCGATAGCAATCGATATCCCCATTGAGCAGGACCAGGCGCATCAGTTGGAGGCCTCATCGCGTGAACAGGAACTAACAGCGATCCACGTTTGGAGATCTAGATAGAGAGATAGAGATCGAACCCTAGACAAACAAACAGGAAGCAACTTGAAGACAATAAATTCCGACAATTATAAACACAGGTATCAAATAGAACCAGTTCCCTCTAAATCCCTTTCCGTGGTTTTTGTTTGTCGTGTCGTTTAGGTATTTTCACATCAAAATTAAAAAGAGTATGTCTTGTTTGCATGAATCTATTGCAGACAAGTCGTAGAACACAAAAAGGATGATATAAGTAGCAACTGGACGTGGAGAGAAGCATTCAATCAGATATAGAACCAGCCAATGACAAGAACAGCGAAGGGTATCAAAAATGCAGTAGGACCAAATGACCCGTGATATGTTTGCGGTGGACAAGGGACAACCGCGCATTTCACGAAGAATGACCCCAGATCTTGAACGCCCAGGCTAGATGCTCTTTGGCGATTTAGCTGGTGATTGCAGATCCTCCTCTACCACGTCGGAAAGCTTCATTCTCTTGGCCAGCGGCTCAAGAGGATTTTCCCTTGAAGAATTACCCCAATTGTTCTGTTCTTTGAGCTGGTGCTCCAACTCGGATATGCGTCGCTTGAGCTCCTCTTCCCGTCGCTGGGAATCGTCAAGGGAGCGCCGTAGGCGTGCTTCTGAGTCGCGAAGAATCATCTCGGACCGTCGTGCAGCCGCGTCGCTCTGCTCAAGCTCCGCAACGCGCCCCCTGAAGAGCCCATTGATGAGATCCAGCTCGCTGACACGAGTATTCAAGGACGTGTTCGCCGCTAGGAGGTCCTCGTATGTCTGCGGGGGTTCGTGGTGGCGGTCCATCGGCGCGGCCGTAGACGAGGCCGAAGGTTGCGGTAGCTGGACGGATGGAAGCTGGCTAGTGTGGTCTCCCGCTGTTACACTGTCAAACAAATGCTGCGGCGCAATGTTCGAATTATGATGAGATTGCGCAAGCGGTTGGTGCAGACCTGGGAGTACGTGGGTCTCGGTTTGCGGCACTGGGGAATTGGATCGGTCTGAATGGCCGGGCGACATCTTGCGCGACGCACGACGATATCCCTGTGAGCCTAAAGGTGGAGTGCCGGCTTCCGATCTTGATGAGGAAAGCCCATTGCCATCGGCCGCGCTACCGGACTATTCCAAAGTATTGAGCGTCAGCGACAGCTGTTATTTCATGAGAAGATCCAATGGACTCGAGATAAAAATGAAAATGAGGTCATACCTTGCGCTTCGGCCCCTGACCAGCAGTTTTAACCCTATTACGGCTTTTGATCACATCTGTTTTGAGGCTTATGGGGCGCGGCCTGCCGTGGAGTTTCAGGAACAAGCCGCAGGCGTTGCAAAGCACCGACCCGAGTTCGTCCCTACGCCATAAGGGAGTCTTGGAGGTGCCGCAATTCTGGCATATCGGCTGTAATTGAGTGCGCTTCTGGTCAGCCAGCGTACTCGCCATATTTATCTGGGGAGATTGACTGGGAAGAGGAGGAAAGAAAGAGGAGAGAGGAGACGAGGGGGCTGCGTGGAAGCAGGCGGGCTGATAGGTGAGAAGGAAAGATTGCATTGATAAGATTTGAGCGCTGGGGGAGATAAGGCCCTGCGGCTTGGCCGAGATAGCTGATAACGTTTTTGGTGAAAAAATAAAACAACGCGAAAAAGCAATGTAGCACCAGTAAAAATGCATTTGAGAATCCCACCGGCAAAATAACAATTCAAAGAGAGTGCACTCACCGGATTATTGCCCTGTCCTCCAGTTGTAGCAGCGGGAGATGTTGTTGCGTAGGTCATGCTTGCCATGTTTAGATGCGCATCACTACTCGAAGTTCTAATCGCTCGCTATTAGCTAGCGATCTTGACCATAATCGATAAGATATAATCGTGTTTCAAGGACAGGAGATGTGATAACCCGATGGCTACAGCACATCATCTAACACCGCCGCAGGCCTTATCGCGATCGTTGCGACTAGAATCATATGAGATTCCGAAGTGGCATACGCACCGTAGATTCGAGGTCGGCGCAGACGCGACCGATGCTAGAACAGACAGTCCAGGTAGCGATGGGCCAAGTGAGCTCGGAAACGCGCTGGCACTGTTAAACCCCCCCTCAGGACTTTTATCTAGAGAGCTCGACGCAAGATCGGGGAGCGCGGTGGAATACTGCGACGATGCCGACGAAGCCCCCTGCGCGTTATCGGTTGCAGACTGGCTCTCAACAGACGAAGAGGACGTGTTATAGGCAAGGTCGCTCGATTGGTCGTTCGAAGGCGATGGAGGACGAAGGGCCGGGTCGATGGGCGACGCCCGGAAAAGAAGCGAAGCCACGATGGAGGTCGTGGCGGGTTAGCTGCTAGATACTCGACCTCGGCTGACCGAATAAAGGTTTCTCAGAGTCAATTGTCCCTGTTTTTAGCGCGTTTGTATAAGACGATGGTGAGGGGGGTGGAGGATCTCGGTTCTGTTGCGAGGGGGACCAGCCACGTAAAAAGGGAGGGCGAAGTGGAATGTCCTCAAGACTTTGTGCACTGGTTGGAATTCAAAAAAGGGCAATAAAATGCTTTTGTAAAATGAATCGCAAAGACAAATTGAACATGAACGCAGTACTCTGCGGGTTGAGGGTTATGGTAGGGTAAGGAGTGAAAGATCTGGAGAACGGGGCTGATAGATAGACAGATACGGATAGAGAGATAGGGACCAGGGTCAGAGCTGGACAGCTTGCGATGCAGTGTAATCCTGCCAATGTTGTCTCAGATGAATTTAACGACTCCTAGGTGTAAGAGAAGAAAAAGGACAATTAGAGCAATGGCATTAAAACGATATCGGAGTAGAGCTGGGACGATAAGAGGGCTGGTCAAGGCACTGCACTATCGGGGCTGTTACCGGAGACTATCGTCGATTATTGGTCTCCCAAACTTGGCAGTCACAAAACAATGAGCTTTCTCTTGTAATCTGCTTTGTCATTGAAGATGTAGTGGCATATTCACAATGGTCGCGATATCCATGATCTGTTCATAAGCCGGCAGTACGGAGTACCTGGTATACCCCATGGCCCTCTGCCTATCTGGGTGGTCTCGGCTAGCATCTCCTACAATGCTAGGACACGGCCCACTGCCTGTGTCTTGCGTACATGCAGCCTACCTGATAAAGAAGACAAGCTATCTCACCTGGTTATGATGGTGGTGGCTGATTAGGCAAGTAGCCTCCTCTCTATAGACTGTGTTGAGAGGTTGGGATCGCCATCAAGGCTATATCACTCGACTCACTCACTCACAGCAATGACTTCAACAACAATATTCCACTACGTCAGCCATGCAACAAATGTAGATCCAACAAAGCCCAGCGGGCCAGTGAGCGCATCAAATACGGTGAGAGCAAAGCCCGTCTAATGACTTTCGCGCTACGTATATTTTCTTTTAGGAAGATCGGGGTCACTTACCCTGTCAATGGAACTTTATCTTCTGATTGGCACTCAATAGCCGTGTAGAGGTCTACCAAGGCAGGGTCCCCATGCTGCTCCAAGACAAAGCGAGTAGACTAACCACGACGCTCATAGAAATAATAATTCAGCTGACTGCCTCGAGAGTGCATGAACCAGGATGCACTCGGACCCGCTCGGAGTAAGCCATGGATTCAGGGTTGTCTTTGTAGCAAGGAGCCCAAGGTATAAAGCCAGTATTCGTCCTCGGCTTGTAATTTTGAGTCTGGATAAGATCACTCCCTTCGTTTCCGCGGCACAAAGATGGGCAAGGTTGGTTCCAATGCGGCAATGCCCCTGAAAATGCCCATCAACGAGGGCTATTCCCACGTCGATGTGCTAATCATTGGCGCCGGCCCTGCCGGCCTGATGATGGCAGCTTGGTTAGCAAAGTGTGGAGTGAAGACCAGAATTGTCGATAAGAGAGAAACTGAGGTTTGTTGGAATAAGCTTATTGGATCATGGACACGTCCAGCATGTTAAGATCATTCTAGATAATCACCGGCCAAGCTGACGGCCTACAATGTCGGACACTGGAGATTTCGACTCCTTCGGTCTGGGTGACAAATTATGGAAGGAATCGAGCCACATACTCGAAGTTTGCCTTTGGAGACCCGACTCAAACGGAAAGATCCAGCGCAGTGACCGAATGCCCGATAAAACACCAGGAACCAGTCGGTTCCAACAGGCGACCCTTCATCAGGGCAAGACTGAACGCATCTTCCTCGATCTCTTGGACAGTTGTAGCGACATTCGCGTGGAACGCGGTACCTTCCCAACGAAGCTGGAGCTTGATAAGTCGCTGGTCGAGTCCCCAGATGCATATCCAATTACCGTGCATTTGCACCATCTTTCGATGGCTGAAATGGCTCTACAGCAGAGAGGAACAGTTGCTAATGGCTCGGCCATTCCGGGAAATCTCGTCCCGAAAGACCCTTCTGTAGACGGCATGCAGAAACCGAATGCTCTGGATGCAAAAGCCAACATCGAGGAGATTGTGAAGGCCAAATATATGCTCGGTGCGGACGGAGCACACTCTTGGGTGCGGCAACAGCTTGGATTTACCCTAGAAGGGGAGTCCACTGACTATATCTGGGGTGTTCTGGACATGGTCCCTATCACAGATTTCCCTGATATCCGTATGAGATGTGCTATTCACTCTGCCGATTCGGGTAGCGTTATGGTCATTCCCCGCGAGAACAAGCTCGTGCGGTTGTATATCCAGCTGACAACAACGGCATACAATGGCGGCAAGCGGGCTGACCGATCTGAGTTCAATCCGGCCGCCATTTTAGAGGCCGCTCAGAAGATTATGAAGCCGTACGATATCACATACCGCCGGCTAGATTGGTGGGCAGCTTACCAAATCGGCCAGCGTGTGAGCACACAATTCTCTGCCCATGAGCGTATCTTTCTTGCGGGAGATGCTGTGCATACCCATAGGTAAGCTTGGCTGCTCCAAGACTGAACTTGTCCAGCTAGAGTTTGCTGATTTACTTGTAGCCCCAAGGCCGGCCAAGGTATGAATGTGAGCATGCAAGACTGTACGTTATGGTGCTCCGATATATTAGAGCAGGTTTGCTGATTCTCATTAAACAGCGTATAACCTCGGATGGAAAGTTGCCAGTGTTGTCAAAGGGCTGACCAGTCGTTCTGTCCTGAAAACGTACGAGTCGGAGCGAAGGAAGGCCGCTCAAGACCTCATTGCCTTTGACCGTCGATATTCTCGACTATTCTCGAGCCGCCCTGCGCGGGACATTACGGACGAGGAGGGAATCAGCATGGACCTTTTTAAAGATGCGGTTGAGGAAGGCAGATTATTCGCCAGCGGTATTGGTATGTGACTTTGCCTCTATAATGATAATGCCAGATCTAAGCCCTCCCATCAGCTGTCGAATACCCCTCTAGTGTCATCGTTGCAAAGGACACAGGACCATGCCCAGCTATCAGCATGCAAGAACTCGCACCAGGAATCAAACTCGGTAGAAGGATTCCCAGCGCGAAGATTCGCAGCCAGGCCGATGCGCGGCCCTGGCATCTTCAAGAGCGACTGCCCAGCAACGGGCGTTGGCGTCTCCTGGTGGTTTGCTGGAGACGTGACCAAAACGTCGCAGAAACAGAAGATCGAGAGACTGGGAGCCGCACTCAATAGCGAGAAATCGTTTCTTCGGCGCTACAGGCCAGACGGGGGGCGCTATGATTCCGTCATTGAAGTTCTCACTGTGCATGCTGCACCACGCGACCAGGTAGACATCTTTGATTTTCCGGAAGTGTTCCGTCCATACGATGAGGTCAACGGTTGGGATTACGAAAAGGTTTTTGTGGACGACCTCTCGTACCATGAAGGTCACGGAAAGTTGTATGAGACTTTCAAGATAGACCCCGAGATAGGATGCCTCGTTGTCCTTCGACCGGACCAGCATGTCTCTTATGTTGGGCCATTGGAGAGCTATGTTGCGGTGGATCAATTCTTCTCTAGTTTCATGGCTGAACAGGATGTGTCACTCCGGTAGATAGAACTTGATACTGTTGATATTCTACCATTGTTCTTCCAACGGAGGATTTGAGCCATGGCATTTGGCTGCATGACCTGAACACCGCACTAGACAGGTACGTAATTGAGCCCCAAGACCCTGGAATCCAGGGCCGATCTGATGACCGTAAGCTTGCCCTAATTTCCGACACGTACCCCCAAGCGAAGATCGTTTCAGGGGCCAGAAATAAACGTCGAGTGGTCTTTTGCAGGGACGAAGCTCGGGTGGAGTGTCGAAGGTTGAGATTTGTGGCGGTGCGACAGGCGGGCGTTACAATTACCGGTAATATAGTCTAAGCCACTCATAACGCATAAAAGCAGCACTGCTTGAGCTGAGTACGGTACGGCATGGTATCGCCGGCCGTTACCGTTTCCACTCGAGCCCGAAGTCTGGCGGTCCTTCATAGAGACGTGGACGTGGCCGGGTTCTCGCCTCCTGCTTGCTTCAGCTCCAGTCCTTCTGCAGACCTCCACGACCACGAATAGATGACGGAGTCTGCTGCATCTTCTGCTTTTATTTTCTGTTGGTAGATCGTCTTCCGCATTTTGACCATCTGTCGCTTTCTTCACTCTACGCTTTGTCCGCCTGGTCTATCCCCTTTTTATTACCCCGGATTCCAACGCAGCTCCGGTAATGCCTTGAAGAATTGCCGTTTACATCCCCTCTCCTCCGAGTTCCCGGCTTCGTCTTCTCGCCTTTCATTTACGCCCCTTTTCAAATTATTCTTTTTATTCGATAGAGTCATGCCGAAGAACAATCGACCCGCGACGTCTGGTTATGCCCGCTTGGCCCAGGAGGAAGAGGATAGGAATAACGATCCCTATGAATATTCGGACGACGACGATCTGTACCATACCTCCAGTACAGTCAACCCCTATGGCACACAGTATGAACCCATTTCGACTCGAGGCCGAGGCTCGATGCCCCCCGGGGGCCCGACGACGCCGCCGGAGTATCGACGGAGATCAAGCGTACAGCACCGCCGAGGACGGCGGAATTCGGCCGTGGACATCAAAGCGATCAATGCACGTCTCGAACGCTGGGCGGAGGAGTTTGCTTCAAAGTTCAAGATCCACCGTGTAAAAGGAAAGACACTCGAAGAGGAGAAGCTGGAGATTTACCACTCTGTCTTTCAGCCTCCCAATGGCGTTCAACCGATTACGGCGGAAGAGCTGGACTCGGAAGAAGCCGAATTAGCCACGCGACAGGCTCGAGATGGGTTTGAAGAGGTAGTGGAAAGTGTGCGCCTGGCTATCGAGCTCGGTGTTCACCCGCGGATGATCTCCCAAGGTAGTTCAGGCAGTTACTTTGCGCGCAATAGCGAAGGCAAGGTTGTCGGAGTCTTCAAACCTAAGGACGAAGAACCATATGCATCTCGCAACCCGAAATGGACGAAATGGATCCATCGAAACCTATTCCCTTGCTTTTTTGGACGCGCCTGCTTGATTCCAAATTTGTCCTATGTCTCGGAAGCTGCCGCCTATGTGCTTGACTCTCGTCTTCGCACTAACATGGTCCCCTATACTGATATTGTATGGCTGTCCTCAAAGTCGTTCTTCTACGATTTCTGGGATCGAAGAAAGGCCTGGATGGGCAAGAAAGCGCTGCCTCCGAAGGCGGGAAGCTTCCAGGTTTTCCTCAAGGGCTATAGAGACGCCAATCTCTTCCTGAGAGAGCACCCGTGGCCCGACCAGACAAATAACGGGTTTCGTGCACAAGATGCTCCGAAACGCAAGAAGCGCCCCTGGAATGAGTCTTGCCGACCTTCGGGGGTGCAATCAGACGACGAAGACGAGGCAGAAGAGGACGACAATGTACAAGCGCGCACGCCGTCTCCACAACAGGAAAATGGAGAGCGACAATTTTACTGGACAGAGAATCTTAAACAGTCTTTCCGCGAAGAATTGGAGAAACTGGTTATCCTGGATTACATTATGCGAAACACAGACCGTGGCTTGGATAACTGGATGATCAAGATTGACTGGAAAACGGAGGACGTATCGATCGTCGCGGAGCCGCCGAAGCAAAATGAACAACAGCAGGATGATGAATACTTAGTACCTCCACGACCGGTTTCGGTCAATTCGGACAAAGCAACATCTCCATCATATCCTTATAGACGACACGAGACGATGCAGGCTGTGAGCCGTACAGGCACACCTTTAAACTCACACGAGCCCCAAGCGACTATCCAGATCGGTGCCATTGACAATAGTTTGTCATGGCCGTGGAAGCACCCTGATGCCGTACGTTCTTGCTTCCTGATATAGGGATCTGGATATGCTAACAAAATATCTAGTGGCGAAGCTTCCCATTCGGCTGGCTGTTCCTACCTGTCTCCCTCATCGGGCAGCCCTTTTCTCAAAAGACTCGGGACCACTTCCTACCGCTATTGACATCCACTGCTTGGTGGAGTGGCACGCAAATGGCCTTGCGGCGCGTGTTTTCACAGGATGACGATTTCAAAGAGAGTATGTTTGCGAGGCAGATTGCAGTCATGAAAGGGCAGGCGTGGAACGTGGTGGAGACGCTGAAGCATTCGGATCATGGTCCGCTTGAGCTCACGCGAAGAACTCGCGTTTGTGTCTGGGACGATTTGGTAGATGTGCCGGTTGCTATCCCCCTTCGCAAACCGTCGACGGAAGCCCAGCGACGTAAGATCAGAACCTATGACGAGCGCTACGATCCGGACAACGAAGAAATGGACATTGGTGCCGCCATGTCTATGGCTGATCAGGACCTGATGGGTTTCCAATCACCTTCAAGTGAACTACCCAACCCGAACCGATTCGAGCTTTCTCGTGGCCGAACTTCTCGAGATTCTGGTCGGCCCCCAACTGCCAGCTCTACCGATTATGGATTCAGTCGCGGCAGCGCGGATGGACTCAGTCCAAGGAGGAACGGAGACCGGCACTGGCCGTCACTTCCTTCGCGACCTGGGAACAAACACCAGAAACAAAGCTCCATTTCGAGTGCGCGCGGGGCTCGTCTGATCTGGAGCAGCGACGATCTGGAGGGCGACCTCGGCTATGCGGCGGCCGAGGGCATGGAAGGAAACCAGCGCAAAGTTATCGTCGAACGAATAGAGGCCGTCAAGAGCAAAAACCCTGTTTTCACTTGGTGCTAGCGCTTTCGTTCCTTCTTTGCTTTTCTTTTGGTTGTCTGTGGCTGCTGTATCAGACGCAAGAGATCCTCCCCTTGCATGACTCCCGTTCCCCTTACTTCACCTGCTCTCTCGAACACCACCGAGGCTACCGACATCATGACATTATACCTTCATCTCATTTTCATTTAGCGTCTTTGTTACGGCAAACGGGCATGAGGAGTCTATTAGCTGCTAGGAGTGGCTTTGGTTGGGAAATACTACCCTGATGTTGTATTGTATATAGACATATAGCTAGCTACCCTTCTAATAATCATGATCCCCGGAGGAAATGGCATCATCCTGTGCAATGACTTGGTTTTGAAGTAAGACAGAGTGTAAAGTGAGGTGAGGTCAGACTGAACCATGGCTAGGACTTGTATCCTCCTCCATCCAATCATCGTATCGCAGTCACATATCGGGATCTTCTCTCCTAGCGCGATCATAGTCGAGCACTCTCCATCTCTCTCTTCTCGAACAGCGCCGTCTTCTTTCGCGATTCTTCTTTCTCGCTCATCCGTCCTCTTCTTTCTCTTCATCTGTCTGTTTCAAGTTTCGCCCCCCCCCTTTTCTCTCTCTTTGTACTGCCGTGATAGAGCTTTGACGCATAGAACGTTTCTCTTTCTTTGCCGCTCTATCATTCCGTCATTCCTCCACCTTCGAGTCGAGTCCTATCCCACCCGATAAGAAGAACGCATGCACCCCCACGGCCTCTATCGCATCCAACGTCTTTCTGATACATCAAGTCCTCTAATCCCCGCACGCCACTCCCTTCCTTCGCTTTGCGACCCACTACCTCGCATACGACCAACTCTCTTACCGTCTGGGTTCTACGGGATGGCGTCCCACGCTCACATGCTTCTCAACCCAAGGGCGTACAAGAAGCAATTACAAAAGAATGGTACTGGCCCCGAACTCCCATCATCCTCGCCGTCGCCGGAGCTCCAAGGCGGAACTGGCACTGGTCCCGAATCCCAAGATGATTCCCTCAAATCCGACTCGTCGTACAGACGATATTTTACTCCCACTGAAGACCTTAAAAGTTTGGAATCTGGATGCTCACTTGCCCACCCTATAGGTCAACAGAGCGTCAACGGCCAGCAGCGCGGCGTCGCGGCATCGATGGCGCCGCACGGCACAACCGTCGCGAACCGCATACTAAGCCCCCAGCGTGTACCTTTCGCTCCTCGCGCAAGCGGTTCGCTATCGCAGTACCCATCGTCGGCTGGGTCGACGAGCACGAACGCCTCTCCCAATTCCTCTACACACGCCACGCCAGACTTGGATGTGCAGTTTGCGAGCGCCTCAGACGTCGAATTCAGCGACGGCAAACGTAACGCCGATCTCATCGGCGACGATGCGGAGACGAGGCACCGAAACCTTATCGAGGACATGTATGGGGTTGAGCGGCGAACGGGTGCTCCGTACAAGCGGATAAAAACACATACTGAGCGAGCTGAATCAGCGAAAAGAGGACCCTTTACGGGGAACAGCGGGCTGGGGGAATATATGAAAGAGGATGGCGGGGATATCGGGAGCACTACTGCGATAACTCCGGACGTTGTGGACTTGACCCTTGGTAAGAAGCTTATTGCGCAGTAGTCTTTGATCATATGCTAACGAATCGATGTAAGATGTCTCGGGAAGCAACGATGACGATGACCTCCAAGTCACCGGTTCCAATAACCTCAGCGTGCAACGGGTATGCTACGGAAAGTTGGAAAATGCTATGATCCAGGCGTCTGTGATTCCTATGCCTGCACGGCAAACGATTCTCGGAGACTTGGCGCACTGGCCATCCATCAAGCTTGAAGTTCATAGACAAGCGGGTCAGGGCCACAACCGGATTGAGGTTTCTGACCCCAATGGGAAGATTTTCGGCGTTGTCGATTCGAGAACCGCTGCCGTGATTGTTCCTCTCTTAGATTCTCCGGCCCTCAAGGTGGATATTGCTGCCCGTCTTGATGTACGAAAGAGACTACTCGACGAAGAGCCATGGGCACCTTGTTCCTCGAGCTTTCGGGCCTCGATAAATCTCTACGGTCTTCGCCAGGATGCGGAGAAGGTTGGCAACTACCTTGGTCAGCATAATGTCTGGCTTGCGACACCGTTCTCGGTCGAACAGGGAGTTCCTATCTTCAATCCTCACGCCGAACGGCGACGTTTGCAACCGAACTATGCCCCAACGGGAGCATCAAAGAATCGAACCGGCGTAAACTATGAAGTCAGGTCCGCTGAAGAAGTGACCGATGCGGTTATGAAAATGTTTGACCAGCTTCAGAGTGCTGACAACCTTCCTGAATTGGAGCCCTCGGCACTTGTCACGACGCCACTTCTTCGCCATCAGAAGCAAGCCCTGTGGTTCATGACAGAGAAGGAAAGGCCTCGAAAGTTTGGGCCTAATGAGGAGGATAATAACTCCCTCTGGAGGCGCGAATATAAGCCCAATGGGGCCAAGATGTTCCGTGAAGTCATCAGCGGGACTATCCTTGACGAGGAGCCACCGCAAAGCCTGGGCGGCCTTCTGGCTGATATGATGGGTCTAGGGAAAACTTTGAGCATTTTGTCTTTAGTTGTATCCTCGCTTACTCAAGCGCAGGAGTGGGTGGACATGATTCCGCCACCTGAACTCGTGAAGGCCCGGCCTGGAATTCGAAACACAAAAACTACCCTTCTTGTGGTGCCCCTCAGTACTGTGAACAATTGGGTCTCCCAAATCAAAGAGCATTTAAAAGAAGGCTCGGTTACATGGTATGTTTTTCATGGTTCTTCTCGAACCTCAAGCGTGGACGAATTGTCCAAATACGACTTGGTGATCACAACATATAGCATTGTCCTCAGCGAGCTTTCTGGCCGCGGTTCAAGACGGGCAGAAACCAGCCCACTGACCAAGATGAACATGTTCCGCATCGTTCTGGATGAAGCTCATACCATCCGGGAACAAAGCGCAGCTCAAACGCAGGCCGTTTTCAAGTTGAGCGCGCAGCGGCGCTGGTCAGTAACTGGCACGCCTATCCAAAATCGATTGGACGATTTGTTTTCAGTAACAAAGTTTCTGGGACTTTACCCGTACGAAGACAGGAGTCGGTTCAACATGCACATTCTTAGTCGGTTCAAGACAGGCGATGCAACTGTTATTGCAAGCCTTCGTGTGCTGGTTGACTCTTTCACTCTCCGACGAGTAAAGGACAAGATTGATTTGCCAGCTCGGCGTGATAAGATAGTGATGCTCGAATTCACGGAGGCCGAGGCCCAGCTGCATGAGTTCTTCCGTAAAGAATCGAATGTGATGATGCGAGTGATCGCAGGAGAAGACAAGAGCCAGATGAAAGGCCGCATGTACCATCACATTCTGAAAGCCATGATGATTCTACGCCAAGTCAGCGCGCACGGCAAAGAACTGCTTGACAATAACGAGCGAGCGCGGATTAAGGGTCTGAGCGTGTATGATGCCATTGATCTCGAAGAGGGACCTAGCGCGGACGTTGTTGCGGCTGATAAGAAAGCCTATGAGATGTTTACTCTCATGCAAGAGTCATCTGCGGACATGTGTGCCATTTGCAGCAAGCGCCTGGAGGAGCCGACTACAGAAACAAACGGATCTGCTGGCCTAGGCAAGACCGACACCATGGCCATAATTCTGCCCTGTTTCGACGTCCTCTGCCCGGAATGTTTCTCCGGGAGGAAACAAGCATTTGACAACCCAATTGGCGGCCCGGGGTCCTTTGATGTCAAATGCGACGTTTGCGAGGGCTGGATTCCCACGTCATACTCAACAATCACAGCAACTGGTTTGCAAGACTACTTGATGGAACTGGCCAGGGCAAAGCACAGCCCTAAACAAGCCAAAATCTTAGGCGAGTACGAAGGTCCGCACACCAAGACAAAGGCGCTCCTATCACATCTTCTCGCGACTGCAGAGGAGAGTGCGAATCTTCCAAAAGGGCAGCCCCCACTTAAGAGCGTCGTCTTCTCCGCCTGGACGTCCCATCTCGATTTGATTGAGATTGCCTTGCGGGACAATGGACTGACGGGTTATGCACGCCTCGATGGAACAATGAGCCTTCCAGCGCGCAACAAAGCGCTTGATAAATTCCGTGACAATGATGATACAACAATTTTTCTGGCGACTATCGGAGCGGGCGGCGTGGGCCTCAACCTCACTTCCGCGTCGTACGTATACGTTATGGAGCCGCAGTATAATCCCGCGGCCGTGGCGCAGGCCATTGACAGGGTACATCGGCTAGGACAGACGCGTGAGGTCACCACCGTGCAGTTTCTTATGAAGGATAGCATCGAGGAGAAGATCGCCGAGTTGGCGAAGAAAAAACAGCAATTGGCTGATATGAGCTTGAACCGCGGCAAGCTGGATAAGGCCGAGGTTCAGGAGGGGCGGATGAGAGAATACCGCAGTTTATTCAAGTGATCCCTTGCCTTTTACTTTTTATTTCTTATGGGTTTATACCACGCGGGTTGCTTTGGATTTGGGCTGGTTGGGTTAGGTCAGGTTGGGTTTGGCTTCGTCATATTGATACCCAGGTTTCTTGCGCCCTTTATTGCTTATGCCTTTGCTGTTTACGTTTTCAATATCTTATTCCCCCTCTTCGTCGATTTTTATGCATTATGTATCATGGGTTTAGAACAGGAGATAACGACGCAAGTCACGGACGGCATTGTAGCAAAGCTCGCTAATGAAGTTTCATCGATTGAAGCCAAATAACTTCCCCAAGAACAGATTCCCCTAGAACCAGAGTCTGCAATCATCGCCCTCCATAAATACCCCCTTCCACAGCTCCTAGAACCCCCTCTACCCGCCTCTTCAAAGCCCCCAGCTCCCTAACCTTCCGCTCTCTTTCCTCTTCGACCCCCCTCAACTCTCCCTCCAACTCCCTTATGCGCCGCTCCTGCTCCTTCTCCGAAGACCCAATCCCAGGCAGCACCGAAATCAAGTACTCAATCTGCTGCTCCTTGATGATTAGGTCTCGGGCCAATTCGCGCTGTCGCGCCGAAAACGTCCGCGGAGAGTCCGGGCGCGGCGGGAGTCCTTGCTCTGCGCCTGCTGCTGCTCCGGCGTCCCCTCCACCAGCTGTATTCGGGGCTGGTGGGCCCGGCGTTACTGCGCCTGCTGCGGCATTGGCGGCGGACGGGGAACTCTGTGCGAGGATTGCGGCTGCGGCGGCGGGGATAGGTGGGTTTGTCGAGTTCTTTTGGATCTTTGCGAGCGCGGGCGCGGAGTCTGGGTTTGGTGGGGGCGTTGCGGGGGAGTTGTCGTGGTAGGTTGTGAGGTAGCCGATCGTAGCGTAGAATTGGGTTGCGAGCTGGATTGGAGCATTGTCAGTAATAGGTTGTTGGACGGGATGGACGGCTGTTGCGTTTGGGACGTACCTGGTCAAGGCATGTTTGAAGTTGGGTTAGGATGTCGGCCATTTGGATATATCAATTTGCCATCCGTGTATGGCGGGCGATGAATGAGTAGAGAAGTGATCGCTTGAATGGTGTTGAAGTTGAGATTGAAGCTAAACTTACGGATAGACAATCCTCGTGGATCTTATCGAACCTGATCATCGATAGCGGAGTTAGAGTCGGAGTTAAAGTAGACCGCCCCGGATAGGTCGAGGTCGCTAGAGAGCCCGGTAGGTATTCTGCAGCAGAACAACAAGTCGATATCTCTACTTCTTCGCATTGTCAGAATATGAACCCAACTCGCCCCCTTTTTTCACACTCCGTTTCCTCCGTCACGCAGGCTCAACCCGCAACTAAAAGCTCCTTAACCCCCATATCCCGCCGCCTCTTCGGCCTCCCTACGCCCCCCGCATCACTAACAACCCTACACAACGATCTCCCCTCCTTCCTCGACTACGCACAGCGCACCAACCTCCCCGAGAAAACTACAACCTATCAGGGTACGCTCTACGAGTACATCGTACAAACACACTTGCGCGCCTCCGCCTTCAACTTACACCGCGTTGGCGGCAAATCTGACTTGGGTATCGACCTGAGGGGGACATGGCACGTCGGCGCGAATCCGGTAACAGACCCGCCAGTGCGCGTGATCGTGCAATGTAAGGCGACGAAGGCGAAGATTGGGCCGCATGTTGTGCGCGAGCTGGAGGGGGTTACGGCGCGGCATTTCGCGGTTGCGCTGGCGAGAGGGTCGGGTGCAGGCGTTGGGATCCTGGTTGGTCCAAGGGAGACGAGTAAAGGGGTTAGAGAGGCGATGGGGAGGAGTGCCATGCCGCTTGCTTGGATGATGGTTGAGCGGGATGGGAGGGTGAGGCAGGTTATGTGGAATGGGAGGGTGGAGGCGTTGGGACTGGTTGGGTTGGGGGTTGAGGTTTTATATCCGAAGTCTGGACAAGAGGAGGTAGAGGCAGAAGTCTCCTCGGAGGCTCGGCTGACATGGGAAGGAAACCAGGTGCAGACTATGGACGAGATCGAAGAGGGGATGAGGCAGCTGGAGGGAGACTGGATGACGGGGTGGAAAGATCTTGGACTTGACGATGTATCGGCGGGGGAAATATTGGATGCGGTCGAAAAGCTCGTGCCGGGGACGAGGCCGATTTCAATTTCCGACGCGGAAAGGGACGAGGTGGCTAAGATCTTGCTGTCGACTCGCTCTGCTCATGTATAGTAAACAGCACACGTATAGTAGCCCTGTATAATATTACGAAGTTATGATATCTGACAATGCATAAAGAATCAACTGGGTATCTGTCCTACACCAAAACGCCGAATAATCGTGCCCCACTCAACCTTGCATGGTCGACCAGAAATAGTTGGAGTAGAAGAATCGCGAGAACTTCGGATCCAGATTGACAACATGGACATCGCCCTTGCGGCTGTTGCGAATAACAGCCTTGTTAAAGTTGCCGGCATCATCAGGCTCAATATCGATGCCCAAGGCCCGGTAAATCTTCAAACGCAGTCTGCTTCTGTTAGCGAGGTTTTCCAGGTCCAAAATACCGACCACAACATACAGAATAGCATCATCGGCTTCCCTCTCCCTTCGCGTGGTTTCATCGCCCTCTAGACCTTGCGCTTCAAGATCTGCCAACTTTTCCTTCAACATTTCCAGCTCTCCCTCAAGACGTTCGCTCTCAATCTCTAGTTCTGACGCAGCTTTGGCAACGCGGAATTTCTTCGTGTCAAGCTCGACCATGGCGGTGGCATGTTTGCTCGTATCGTGCGCGGCGACGGCTTCCTCATGTTGCGTGTTTAGAGACTGGAGATGACGGGAGAGTTTGCGAAGGGAGGACTCGGCTTCGCGCATGCGCAGCTCGCGGGATTGCTGGAGGGTTGCGAGCGAGTCATTGATGCGGGAGACGGCTTGTTTATCAGGCGCGATGTTGAAGTTGCCGATAGTGTGGTGGATAAGCTGGAATGATCAATATGCGAGCGACATGTGTATAGAGAATGGGCGTACCGTAGATGGATTCTCGTCGAGCAACATGATGGTTGTGATCTCCTTTGGCTGTTCGGGTAGACTGAAGATGCTCCGATAGCAGTGAGGGGATTATTTGCGGTCATACAGAAACGGCTGGTTGGGTGGGCAACCGCCACAACTACTCCACATGCACCGCCTCGTCATTTGGAGCAGTGAAGCCGCCTGGATTCTTGACATCACTTTCGCAATAATCTTTACCATAGATTTCGCCCTTTGTCTGGTATTATCGCAATATGACTTCTTCAAACCTTCCTTGTATGTGATCTATCCTGGGTTGACGTGCTTGGTACTGACCGCATCCAGATGCCGCAGATGCTGAAAGGTAGAGCTCTTCACCATGTTGACCAGCTATAGGCGCAGGCAACTAACGAAGCACATATAGCCCGCTGAAGCCAGCAGAACTGCAGGTTCTCCGCGCTCAGTATGAAAAAGAAGGCGACTACGTCGGCGTACAAACCAAGTTCAACTACGCCTGGGTATGTCCCCCGAGCCCCTCAAAACTCCTTCCGATTTCTGGACCGTACTGACATAGCATGCTGTACAGGGTTTGATCAAGTCCAACACCCGAGTCGAACAGCAAGAAGGAGTTCGCCTGCTATCCGAGATCTTCCGCGCCCACCCCGAGCGACGCCGTGAATGTCTCTTCTACCTAGCCCTAGGCAACTACAAACTAGGCAACTATGGAGAGGCCCGTCGCTATAACGACCTCCTTATCGACAAGGAGCCGGGAAATCTGCAAGCGGCTAGTTTACGCACTCTGATCGATGATAGTGTATCGCGTGAAGGGATGGTTGGAATCGCTATTGTCGGAGGGCTGGCCCTTGCTGCGGGAGTAGTGGGAGGTATTCTGTTCCGAGGCCAACGGCGATAAGTCTCCGAAATGGAGAATTTTTGTTAGGTGGCGGGACTGTATATACATGACGACGTTGACGACGATATCCGTCTCTGCTCTTACGCTTCTTGTGTTTGCTGTTTTCTTCGTTTGTTTGGGCTATTAGCATGATGCATAGTTTTAGGCTTTGGGCGTTCTCGACAAGATCGGAGATGACTTGAGGAGCAATATATTTCTAGTACTTTGAGCTGTTTGTTTATGGTTCCATAGAAGGAACAGAGAGTTGGGACAAAGAGCGCAGACAGGGCTCTTTCTTATCACTGCGCCACATCCGAGGCTAACGTCATGCACATTAATACTCCGTTTGCACCATCATCGCCGTTTGTCTGATTCACAGTTTCAGTCAAGTCCCAGGTCTGCCTTATTATCTAGAATATATCGCTCTTTCTTCTCTTTTTATTTCTGAACAAGGTCCTTTGTGTAAAGCAAAATGACTGTATTCGCTGGTGCCTGCCAGTCTTTCAAACCATGAACAACGCTTTTATTATTGCTTGACTGATTGGCATCAAGTACTCATCGCAACCCCTCTTCTGATCCTTGTCTTAGGTTCTCACTTGGATTACATATCGTCTTTCGATCTCTTTCCATTCAATACCTACTATATATATCTCCAACATGGATTCGGGCGATCGCGTTCTCTGCCATGCCTGCGGCCGAGTATGGCCTCGCAGTCTGTACCAGACTCTAGAATGCCCGTACTGCAGTTCAGAATTCACGGAGATCGTACGCATTTAATCAATCTCTCCTCATGCCATGCTGATACCCGCAGATTGAAATCCCTCCCGATACAGAGCCCGAGCCCGAACCCTCTACCATACCTTCGACCTCAACCTCGCCATCAACCACCCACCCCGACCCTCCAGAGTCCTTCCCAGGCCAGCGATCACCCTCGCCATATCCAGCAAATCCATTCGCAAACCACAACCCCTGGGATCTCTTACAAGAGGAAGACGACAATGGATGGAACGGCCCTGGCTCTCATTCCACCCATCGAACATTCCACTCCCCCAGCGGCAACATTCGAATCTCATACCATACACAGAGCTTGTCGCCCCGCAGAAGATCAAGCGCGACCAGAGGAATGGCATACGAGACGGATGTCGCGAGCCCCGCAGGCCTAGACTCATTCTTCTATAGCATGCAGAATATGACTGAGCAGAACCGGGAACGGGCGACACGCGCACAAGGGCCTGGGTCACCCCCGCGAAGCGGCTTCGATAACACGTACGGGGCAGGAGGTGCTCCCCGTTCACCTCTTGGCCGCAACCCGTACACCGACGGACCTGATGGTTTGTTTCCTCGTGATGCGGATGGACCTCAGCCTATGGGTTCTCCAGTGCGGAGTTTGGCAGAGTACGTTTCGTTGCATCCCCAAGCTTACCGTTTTCTAACTATTGCAGTATTCTTGAAGTCATCCATCATAACTTCGCAAACCTAGAAGCTAGGCAGCGTGGAGAAACTGGCAGACCTGCAGGAGCAAATGTGCGTGTGTTGAATGGCGCTGATACCCCCATCGGGGCGATTCTTGCGGCTCTCATGAGTATCAGCCGCAACAGTGATGCCGTGTACTCGCAGGAAGAGCTAGACCGGGTCATATCTGAGCTGGTGGAACAGAATGGGAACCGCACAGCGGCACCGCCGGCCACTCAAGATGCCATCCATGCTCTTCCCAAGAAACATGCAGATGCCGAGATGCTTGGAGGCGAGGGCACCGAATGTTCAATTTGCATGGACGCCGTCAAAGTAGGTGACGAGGTAACCGTGCTTCCTTGCACCCATTGGTTCCACCCGCAGTGCATCGAGATGTGGCTGAACCAGCACAACTCCTGTCCGCACTGTCGACGCGGGGTTGAACCGACAACGGCGCCGGATGCGAATCCGCCCGCCGCGACGCCGTAAGAATTCCCAACATAGGTTGCAAAGCCAAGTTGCAGTGTCACTGATGATTCGTTTTCGCTCTCGTACAGGTCAGAAGGGACTGACGGCCAGGCCGGACGCCCAGTTCTCAACATGAACACACACCCTTCTAATACCCATGGTGAAGAGCAGAGGACCCGCCCGCGAACAACGAGTCGTGGCGAGAGTGCCACTTCGACTTCGAGCTCAGGCGGATGGACAGGGTGGGTTCGCAGCCGTCTAGGTGGAGGAAGTGGGAGTTAATATTCGGCTTCTCTTCCCTCCACCTTCATTTGCTCCGTCTCTTCTACCTCTCCTCCGCCGTCTCTTTAATTCTCTATACTTTTATCGTATTCCTTGGGGGGATTCTTACTTTGTCTCGCTCGTATTTGTTTAGTGAACCAGATAGATCTTGGGTGAGCCCGGACAGAGCACGGACCTACGATGTGATGATTGACGGGTTGGGCTTTTTGTATGTACAGAGTACCTTAACTACGAATGGACGACAGCAGTAATTCTCTAGGATCTGACGCATTGTACGGGCACCAGAGCATGCTGCTTGGCTAGAGAGCTAGGTGGTCAGCCCTTGAGCGAGGTAACTCTGCTGGCCTTGATTTGTGCTCTTGGTAGACTAAGCGGCGTTGGCCTTCACAGGGGCCTGCTAGTGGTTGACCATGGGATACATCACGAACTCTGAAGATTGAAAGGATATGCTTGCATGTGCTCGGAGTTCGATCAGAAGAACCAAAGGCCCTGTCATGTCGGTATCACCAGAGGTGGTTGTTCTCCGAGACTGCCGAGTGCCGGAATCTGAGGTTGGAGGTTGCAGGGAAGTTGTGGGAGCACAAAGCCTCCCTGCCCGTTTCCCCCCCTCCATTGTTATTTTGAGCACTTCTATCACGACATGTCTCCCCCCCCCTCCTCCCGAGAAAGTATAGGTTATCGACGATTACTACAAGTGAAGATACCGGTTAAAGAGGACAGCAACTAGGGCAGCCCCCTAGCCCTAGGCCTAGCCCGGAGTTTAATGGTCGCATGCCCGGAGTTTGGCGGTTGCGCCTAAAGGCCACTAACTTGTACCGTATTGACTAACTATGTATTGGCCCGTCAACCATGTAAGCTCGTGCAAGCTCGACCTGCCCCTCCAACAGCACCTCCTTATTTACAGTACGCGGGGCTTGCTTGCTATAGATACGCCAACTCCGCTTCTCTCCTCTCGGAGATCGACTGTCGTCTTCCTCTTGTCTTGGGCACAGAATGATCTACAGAGTTATCTTATTGGTAGAGCTTAGAGGGTCTGAATACGTCTTTCTTTTCTACTCAAACCAAATCACAACAAGATAGATAGTGGAAACACTACGAACTTCCCCCGTAAGCCACCCCTCTCCACCC
>RHLP01000254.1:0-14499 GCA_003719405.1 Aspergillus incahuasiensis | reverse complement strand
GGGGCAGACAGAGGGCGAGAGCGTTGTTAGAGGGAGGAGGGGGGCGGTTCATATTGTCTAGACGGGTATCAGGCAGGGATGGACAGGTTAGGTTAGTAATCGAACTTGGAACGAAGCTTGTTTTACTGGAATGTAAGCATGTCGATTTCCCACTCCATTCTGAGCTTAGTATGACTGACTGACTAGAGGACAACAATGCAATTGAATGAACAAGCATTAGCTTGAAACCAACGTCAATGATGAGAGATGGACCGCATAGAGTTAGACAAGACAGAAATTCCAGAGACTCCCATACTGTCCAAGCAAGAATTGTAACCAATCAACCAGAAAGATGATTCTTTTCGTACCTAAAAGGAAAGGTAAACGACGGTAGAGCATAATGCTGCAAGTAATTTTGTTGTCCGGAAAACTGACATGACAAGTTGATATAATATAAGAATATAAGAAAGGTGCCGAATGGCGGATGTTTGCCGAGTTTGTGGCGTTGCAGAGGGTAAAAAGTACAATTCGACTAGGAGGCTTATGCCTGCTCCAGCCCAGTCATAGGGGTATCTTGGGTGATGTCAGCGACAGGCTGCTTGATGTCGGCGGGATACTCTCGCGCCACAGGTTGAGCTCCAGGGTTCTTCGCGTCAGCATTCTTAGCATCATCGTTCTTGCTCCCGCGACGCTTGCGGCCCAGCCGCTCACACCAGTGCTCCGCACTGACAAGAGTCTGGTTGACGACACCGCTGACTTGCGACATCATATCCAAGCCTTCCTGAGCGAGTACCAAGATCCGGTGGGCGCTGCTGGAAGGCTCCGAGCTTGCTCCAGACGCATCTGATGCAGGAACCGCAGTGGACGCGATTCGGAATCGCTGCGGCAGAGATGTAAGGTGGCGGCGGACTAGGTTGCGCGCATTCTCTGGAAGTGCGCCGCCGGCGTACTTGGAAACGACATCTACCACCTGCTTCAAGGTAGCCAGTACGTCTTGTTTGAGCGCTTGGATGCGCTGGGATAGCAATGTCTGGGTGGAAGCTTGGCTAGACCCCGTGTCTCCATTCTTCTGTGGTAGGGACTCCCACTCTTGAAGTGACTCCTGTAAAGCCACAATCGACTTGCCCAGCCTGCCATTGGCCCATCTTAGCCAAGTTAAGCAGTATTGTAGGCTCTTGAGCGACTCTTCGCTCATGGCAACACCTAGCCCAGAAGTCGATATCACAAGTCGACTTTGCCAGGTGGACTGACCAGGTGAGCCCTCACTGCCAACTTCCTCATAATTCGGTGATTTCTGATCATCGTATGGAGGCAGAGACTCATTGAGGTAGAGCTCTGGCGTTTCCGGTGGGTTGTTGGCATCCATCGTGCTCAACCCTACTTCCAGATCTCGATCGGCAGGGTGGTTGTCGCTGTTGACCTTGCGGCGTTTTGAACGGCTGGACTCTGATGAGTTGGACGCGTGCCTCTGTAGCGCCCAGCGCAGGCTGCCTTCCACGCCTGTTTTGCGACCAACAGAACCGACAGTGCTGGCCACTGGCGAGCCAATGTTCCGTTCGATGAATTCAGCACCGGACTTGAACCGAGGATAGTATGACTTGGAGGATGTATATGCGGCGACAGAGCCGTTGATTGCAGACGATATCAGAGGGTGGGTGGATGTTAACAACGAGAGGATCGGTTCTTGCGATTTGGAGTCGGGCGATGCGGTGGTCTGTTGCGAAGCTCGGGGAGATGCGCCGAAGTCTATATAGCATAAGTCAGCAGTCGAGGACTTAGACAAGCAATAAGTAAAAAAATCACCTGTCCGAAGCCCTTCCAGCGCTTGAGCAGCCTCGAGGTCGTCCATAGACAAGACGCTGGTGGCGCGACGGGAGCGGTCCTCAACCACGATTGTACTATCGGGCTCCATTACGGCGGACACATGCTGCGGTTTTGAGGGATGCGATGAAGGAGCGAGCGGCGTCGAAGACGGGTGGTCAGAGTAGCTCCGAGTCGTCGTCGCAGAGAGAGGAGGATTCGCGGTGGCGTCCCGTACGGTGACTGACGAAAGGTGCGAGTTTAGGCTGGCAATGCCGTCTGAGCTACGGTCCATAGCGGCCCAGCGGCGAAAGGCAAGAAAGGGAAAGACAGTAGTAATATGGGTTGGAGGGGTGATGGTGTCGGAGTAATCAATGGGGGTTTGGAGGGCTCGCTCGTGAACGACGGACTGCCTGGCAGTTGACTGGCCGGTTGATGAGGCGAGATGGAGTTGGCAGCATTTCACGTGAAGATGGAGTTTTTGCGGGACAGCCAAAGCATCTAGGAAGTGAGTCCCGGCTGGAAGAGAGGAAAGATACAGTAGTTAACAAGAAGTTCAAGACCGACCTGGTCTGCTACTCTACTGCGTTGAACCAGCAATCGTGCAAAAGTACTCCATACCTCCAGCTGAGGCTTGATCATCATGAGATTATCACCAACGCCTCCAGTTCCAGACTATGTACGCTGTAAACCCGGAACCCCTCCGGAAAATGCCCAAGCCGATCCAGGCGACCTCAGCGACTCCGTACTTGATCAGAGCATCCCTGCCACCTCCTCGCCAGACCCAAAGCAAACAATTGACGAGAGTTGGGTGTGATTGATGGCAGCCATCGGCACATCTGACATCACATGCTAAGCTCGGGGAACCATGTCTGGCCAGTGACCGCTCCTTGCTCGGCCGTCGGGGGCAAATCTGCAGCAGAATGGGATTCTCCAAGAGCGCCATTCACGAGCTTCTCTGTTTCAGAGTTTCGAGCAGCGATTTGTTGGGAAGCTGGGACCTTTTTTCTTTGTCCAGCGCCCCGGGCTGGCTGGGGATGCAGTGCCTTTTTCTCTTTTGGGCCTAGCGCGCGTAAACTCAATCGGGCGGGACTTGCATGTGATCAAGATGAGATTCAAAGAGGAAGGAGCTATTGATCACGTGTACTCTATTATCCAACCACTCTACAGTTCCAACTCACTCTACAGACATCTGATCTTCCGGGTCATAGTATCCGCCAACGCCTGTCGTTGGCGTTCCATACAGCATCGCTTCAATAGCTTCATGGCCTTCGTATTCGTTCCCCTCATTATCCTCTTCTGTCCCGTCCTGAACCTGCAGGCGAGCAATGACCTTCTTGTTGACCCGATAACAGGCAAGGATCTCGTGTGAAACCGTTCTTGACGGAACCGTTCTACTCTTGATCTGGCACAGATATTCGCCGAACGCATGAAGGACAAAACTTGAGGATGGCGTCTTCTTGTAGGCGTAAGAAGCTAGCAGCTCGAGCCATGCCGATTGACTGTGTCGCCAAATAAGCATCATCGGGTGACTCCCTGAAGTTGGGGGGCGCATGGCTCGAGCTTGCTCGGCTGCCTCGTCGGCTTGGGGTGAGAACGAGCCGTCGCTTCTGCTAATGGAATCGTTCCATCTGCGTTGGAAGTCATCAATCTCCCGGGCAATAGTCTTTAGAGCCGCGTACAGAATCTCGTTACTCTTGTCGCCCTGGCCATTTTCTTTCTCTACCTTGAATCTCTCCAAAACATCGTTCCATGGCCGAACAAGGTCTGGGTCCCTAGTATGCCTATGTTCTTCCTGAGGAAAAGCCTTTTGCATGTTCGTCAGCACCTCGGTTCGTGCATCACGAGAGACCACGAATCTAATATAGTCAATGATGTTGTTTCGTCGAGGCTTCCGTTCCGGATTCTTGTACGCGGGCAGATCCCGGACTCGCGGACTGATCTTCTTGCGGTATTTCTGCCAAGAATCTTCAGACAAGTGCACACCGGCTTTACGACCGTCGACGAGATGGCTGAGCAAGATAGACAGTTCTTTCGCGTGCGCCGAGTCGATCGATTCATCGTATGATAGCTTTTCGTGCTCCACTGTGCATCGTCCCAGATTGGACAATGTTAGGTTGAACGTGAATGAGCTCTGGAGGAACTCGTCCGTTGACTCGATTTCCTTCATCGGCACAGAGTGCCTGCTGAGCCCGAAATACTCTGGCGGGTAATTCTCGGTCCCGCTGGGCGGTTGCGAGTTATCAAATTTTCGAACGATATTCTGGTCCCAGCAAATCCAGGGCGTGTCACCGTCATAATCGCCGCCGGATAGCATATCAGCCAGTGGGTGGTCACCAGTCGTGGGAAAGACTATAACGTCCTTGAAGTGGCGGAGCTCCGGCTTCCAAACCGCCCGTCGACGTTGAATATCTGAAGGGAGGTGTGCTGGAAGACGTCCAACGAGGACATCTATACCGTCTAGCAAGTTGTCTTCAAACTGGCCGTGGTCATCCCGCCAGTTGTTTGAAAGCCCGAAGTGCACTTCATCTTCCTTCAACACACCATATGGATCAGCAATGCAAAAAGCATATGTGGACAGCGGCACCTCAATGCGCAGCTCTTCTACATAACGCGCCAGAAGGTCCCTTAGGCACCGTCCGAGACGCTTCCGCAGGGGGTAAAAATCCCGAGGCGCAAATCCAGCTTCGGAAAACCGCACAATGGCCTCGACGTCGCCGGTCATCCACTGCTCCAAGCGTCTCATACTCTGCATCATGTTTCCAGCGACGGCGTCCGACGTTGGCTGTATCTTCTGCGCAAGACTACGGCACAAGACTGCGCTGTTGGACTTGAGGACTTCTTCGAAATCCCGCGCCACGGCTTGGATGCCTTTCCGAGCGAGGTCAGCAATGTAATCCTTGACCTTTCCCCCGTGGTCCAAGATCGCTAAAAGCTGGATGTTCAGATCTACAGAATGCGGCGGTTTGGACCATTTGACAACCTCAAAAGTTAACTTCTCGCCATCTACTGGCCCTTTCCACTCGCGTGGGTGAGGGTGTATCTTCAATTGTGAATCAGATATCTGAATCCAAACATCATCATCCGCTGTGATCTGCGACTGATGCGCGTCGACCATCCATAGTCCCTTAGCGCCGGCGATTCTTCCTTGGAAAGCGCTTGGGGTGTTACCAGTGATTCCAAGCACATCACATATCTGGTTGGCTAGCTTCCGAGACATCAGAGCACACCCATCGTTCATGACACGGTGATTCGGTTCGTCACGCAAATAAAAAACCTGCTTTGGCTTCAGAACAACCGTGGCGTACGTTTTGGAGAGACCAAGTGACCACCGTTGAAACAGTTTGAGATTCGTCTGACCCATGTTTTCCTGCGGCGACAAATGCCATTCCAGCAGGGAACCTAGGGACATTCCAGTGTGGCTGTCGGCAATCTCGTTCTTTGCAGAGACATGGTGTGATGAATCATCATACTGGCCTACGAAATCAATGCCGTCGACAGCAAAGAAATCAACTCTGAATCTCGGCTCGGCTCGTATTTTCCGCTTTTGTTTGACCTCTTCCAAATAGAAGGGCCTCCATGTTCTCCCTAGGCATTGATGCTGGGTTTGAGCTAGCCACAAGGCTATGCTTTCACGCAGGTGCGCAGGGTTGTCGGGCAGTCGAAGGTGACTTGGAGGTCTGCTTGGTGCAGGAAGAGTCAAACTGAGGAAACGGTCGGATCCAAAACGGCGGTGGAAGCGACAGGATCTTTCCGTTTTCAACGGCTTTAAAGTCAGCTTCAGCACGCCTGGCTCGGATTTGTCGCACCAATCGAGGTCCCCCGTCAGAACGACCGCCTCGGAATGCCTGTCTGTTCTGAAAGTCCCACCCACAGCAGCTTCCCAGGCCTTGCGAGTTGGTTTTTCGGGCATTGGCTTCCCGTCACGTTGACCATGCCCTTCAATCCACTTCCAAAACTCGTCGTATCGTAAAGAGATGCTATCCCCAGCCAGCATGCGGTTTAACGGAACGCCCCAGGCCCTGCCTATCCTCTCCAGCTCATAGCGATACAGAAGAGGAATCGTGCCGGAGAGGGAATGGTTGAAAGAGAACGGCCCATCCTGGAGAAGCGCCATCATAATCTCCCCCTCAGCCGAGTAGGACGGCACTTCGTAGGAGCCCCCCGTCAATGTAAAGGGAATCGTCGCATCCTCGCTAAGCATATGCGCGACCGCCGAGTCATCGTACGTCGAACCCGAGTCCGTGAACTGCTCCGTGGCAAAGGTGACCGTCGTATTGAATGATTTCTGCAACCCCCCATCCCGAGACTCCACAAGATAAGACGGCATATCCTCCGTAGCAGTAAACGTCGAGAAGCTGAACTTCGCGCCGTTCTGCGCCGCAGTCACAGCATCGTACCGCGTGGACTTTTCCGCTACCTCGTTCAGCCGGTCCACGAAGCTCGAGCTCGGGCTCAAGCTAGATGCGGCGTTTCTCAAACCGCCCGCGGTCTTCTTCTTCGCAAGTTGATGCGGTTGCAATTCATAGCCATAGCCATTGTCACGGTCATAGTCATGCTCAGTAAACGACTCTGGCCCATCAGCACTAAAACTCTTAGCCGGCGAATTCGGCGCCGTTTGGAACTCATCGGATTCCTCACCACTAACACTAGCAGATAACCTCCTCTTCAAGGGTCTTTCGGGGGAGCGATGCTTGTTACCATTACCGTTACCGTTCGCGTTGCCATTGCCAACCGCTTTCCCCTTGACCACCGTCACTGAAGCAGGAGCAGGAGCAGGAGGAGGCGCAGACGTCGGAACCGACGCCTCCCTTGTCGCGGGATAAAACCCCCTATCCAAAAGATAAAGCTCGTCGGCGACCAAGCGCGCCAGATACGCCCGGCGCTCCTCCTTCTCGGAGCTCGCAATCGCAGCCCTCAGCGGCACCTGGGGCTCAACCGAGCCACCGCGCCGGCGCCGCGCCAGCATCGCCGCGCTCGCGGCAGCATCACTGGCATTCCGCGAACACACCCACTCCTCGAAGCTATTGAGCAGCTTGGTCAGGTCGACGTGGCGGTGGTAGTACAGGCGCTTGAGCCCGTTGTAGATGCGCCAGGGCACGGTCTGGGCGAGGGCTTTGTTCTGGCCGGGCGAGAAGACGCGCGGGTTGGGGATGTCGAGCGAGAATTGGTCGTTTAGGGTGGCGATGGTGTGTGTGAAGCCCGAGCCGGATTTGGGGGTGTGCGGGGTTGGCGCTGGCGTTGGTGTTGTGCTGGGCATTTTGGTGGGTGCATTGCATTGCTTTCTTGGTTTTGTTCTGTGTTTCTTTTCTTTAGACGGATAGATATGGATAGATAGATGAAAAGTTAATCTGCCAAAACTGTAGCGTCCTGCGTAAGATGCTGTCTAATTGGTGTTGGTCGCCATGGAGCTGGTTTGTTTTGGTGGTGGCTTTGGCGGGGCTCTCGGGAGTGTCAACACAATCTCAACGTCGCTGCTATGGGCTGCGCATTATGGCCGTCGCATTGGTTTTTGAGACTTGAAGAGGAGGGGGAGAAGACGAGAAGGAAACTCGAAGAAAGGACATTTGCCAGAAGAAGCAAACATAAAGATTGATGATGGAGTGCGAGTGGGCCCGCACTAGAAGATCCCGTTGGTGCTCTTGACGCTGAGGCTGTCAACCAAGACCTTTTCTCATTTCACCTACTCGTACATTATATATAGATACATGCTATTCAGTATGTGAGCATTGTCGTCATCCATTGAGCGTCGATTGTCGAGTGCATTGCCCAGGTACCATGTTCATTGCCGTCACTGTTTGCTATAGTGGTCTGACTCCATCCTTGGGTGGCATAGGTGCCGGTATATGTGCAGTGCGCTACCAAAACGAGGCTGGCACCTGCAGCATAGTGTGCCAATTGGACGTCGGTGTCAGCCTCATATCAACCATACAGGGATGATTCGACTCCTCCAGAGTGCCTTTTCTCTCGTGGTTGTTCGGCCTAGCCCGGCGCCGTCCGTTTCAGTGTCGAGGCTTCGCACTCGGATAGGTAGCGCATCTGCCTTCTTGCGGGCGCGGTGTTTCCTTCTTTTATACACAGCCTTGTACCCGAGAACTAGCCCAAAGTAAAGAGGAATTCCGAGGAACGAGGTGACGAAAGCTCCGACATCCAGTCCTTTGCTGTAAAAGTGAGTGTCGGATAGTTCAATTGCTCGCATGAGGGGTATTGAAATGCAGAGCACCAAGGCCACCCAGGACCCCAAGATACCAAAGGGGGCTTTGAACGAAATATCTTCAGGGGGGATTTGATGAGTTTTCCGAAAATGGCCAAATGATATATGAACGATGAGAATCGAGATCCAGGTCAATATGCTGAACATGGTCACGAGGTTCACAAGATAAGACCAAAGGCGTGCGGATGTACTGAGGAGGTTCAAGAATCCCAAGAAGGCCGGAGCAAAACTTACACCCAGGGCGTAGATCGGTACACCTCGTTCGTTGGCACGACGAAGGAAGCGAGGGGCATTTTTCTCAAAGGAGAGCTCGCGAATGATTCTTGTTGCCATACAAAGGGCTCTACTTGCCGAAGAGACGACGAAGAGAAGGATACAGCCATTCAGTATGTCTGGTAGCACAGTGACATTAGCCATCTGCACAGCCACAACAAAGGCCATGGCCTTGCGGTTGGAGGTGTATATCGAGAGCTCTAATACGTCTTCGTCGTAAGGAATAGCCATTCCCAAAAGAGTGACTATGACAAGGTTGAAGGCGAGGATGCGATAGAATGTTTGCTGGATTGCTCGAGCTGCAGCTTTTCGTGAGTCTCGCGTGTGCAGTACCGCCATTCCTATAAGTTCTGTTCCCAGGTAAGATAGAGTGGTTGCAGGGAATGTTCTGAAGATGGCACGAAAGACCCCCAGAGCGGTCCTGTCTTCTTCGTTTGCAAACGCGCCGGGCCTTCTCCAATAATGAAACCCCTTCTTGTGGTTCGGACCACCACCAAAGGCGATCACGATCGACAGAATCATGAGTCCCAACACTATGACGATCTTGAAGGACGAGATCAGGACTTCATAACGGCCAAGGAATCGGCCGCTCCAGTAGTTCATGCTGAATATGACGGCAAGAAAAACGGTGATGTATGCGACCTGCTGCCCGACTCCCAGCTTAGTCCAGAAGGACAGAACCATAATGCCCGCAGTGATCTGATTGATGATGACCATCATATACTTGAGCCAGTAGCTGCTCCAGCGTTCAGTCAGTCCTGGTTATCAAGCCGTTCAACAAGCAAGCTCACATCCATCCGAGCGTGAACCCTAATGCTGGGCCGCAGAATTGTTTCGCTTGAGTATGTAGAGTGGTCGGCTCTCGTGAAAAGGAAGCGACTTCCCCGAGCGCAGAGAGGACTATGAAGACTATGAAGCCGACAAAGGTGTAGGAGATCAGGATCGAGGCTGGCTGCTGGGATTAGCGCGTGGAACCTGGCTTGGACGAAATAATTACTCCAGATCTAGAATGTCTGGTCAGGATCCTGAGTGTATTTGCAGTGGGCAACTTACCGTGAGAGCGCATCACCCAATCCAATCAACAAGCCAGAATTGACAGCGGCCCCAACAGCTACAGAGGTTAGTGTGGCTAATTTGCTTCCAAAGGTGTCCCAACTTATGAGCGTGATCTGATACGGCTTTAGGCCAGCATCGGGGTTGAGCTGATATGAGTGGTGGCTTTGAGTCGACTCTGTGGACTCTGGGGTGTGTTCAGGGTGCAAGTCTGGCGAACCGCTCGACGACTCCACCTGTGACATATCTGGGCGAGAGTTGTATGGGAGTAAAGTGATAAGGACATTCTAAAATAGCAGAAAAGATAAGGACTGAAAGGTTGAGTGTTGAGGGTTGAGGCCGGAGTTAAGCCACAGCGAGGTGCCTTCCTTTTTGGGAGACTTTCCACCCTACCCGAGGTACGAATGGCCTTCACTGGTATACGTGGACCTTCCTCTTGGCTAGCGACATTCAAACATGCTTGGGTCCCGGGGTGAACCCAAATCAGAAAGTAAAAGAACTCAAGTTAGAAAGTAAAAGGGATTATGTATTCCCTATTGCATATACTTATCTATGACCAAAAAAGGAAGAATACCACAGGTATATAGAGGTCTCTCTGACCTCGTACATGTCCGAAACGCCGCAATCTAGAGACGGGTAGCCCAATAAACAACAAAGTATCAAGAAGCCTTCAGAAAGTAAATCGTTCTATGTTGAAAACAAGTACTGAGACCCGTTGACACGTCTCGTAATATTCGTGAGATGTTCCTGCATTCGCAACGGATGTGTTCTATCGGGACATGTACAGAGAGTCGCTGGACTCGGTTCTTGGGAAGAATCGGCCCTGCAGCGAATCGGTGGACTCGCTCCGGGGGAACATGCGCTGCTGAGCCTTGGAGATGGTCCGGTCTGTGTAGATTCCCTTCGCGGTCCCCTTGTACACTTCGGTGAGATATTCCTTGAAGTCGATGGGGTGGAAATCAGGGTATAGCTCCTTGGCCAGCTGGTACCCGAGGTACTTGGCGTACTCCGGAGTGTTGTCGCCACGGATGCCCCATGAGAGCTGGTATTCGGCGAGGTATCGGGGGATGAACTTGACGGGATCGAAAGGATAGGTCTCGCTTGACTGGCGGGCGGCAAGGACGCGGTTCTGAACCAGCTCCTCCGAGATCTGATACCGAGATTAGTGCGGGGTTGAAATTAAGGCGAGCGAGGTCTCCACTTACGTAGTTTCGAGTAACCTGCTCCTGACTGATTTCCTCCAACAGGTTGAAAATCTCGTTTTGTGTCAGAACTGTGTTGTATGCAAAGACCATCTTGTTCAATGTGCGGTCGTCGGCGATGATTCGAGCAACGTAGCGACCAATGTCCCTCAGATCTGTCAAGGCCATGGGTGTGTTGCCGTCTCCGACGATTTCGTTGTTGGATGCTGTCATGGCGTAGTCCACTTTTCCGGACTCGAGTCTGGGGTACGAGAGCTGGTACCACCAACCGATGTCGATGATGGTGTAGGGGAGACGGAGCTGCTTGATGTGGTTGTAAACTGCCTCTTTCTGTAATGTTGTCAGTGATTGCTGGAGTATATGGCAATTAGCAATTTACCTCGTCCCTCAGCCACATAATCCCACCTGGCGGCGCCACCGTGATGAAACCGCAAGGAATGAATCGCTTAACACCAGCCTTCTTCGCAGCGTTGGCGATTGGAATCTGATCCTGCTGTTCAGCCGATCCGACACAGCTGATGACGACATCGATATCGGAGAGCGCCTTTTCGAGCTCCTCCTCGGACGATTTCAGATCGCACTTGCGGATGTGGACGCCCTTGTCCTGGAGGGCGAGAACGGCGGGTTTCTGGGCAGAACGAGGGCGGATGAGGGCGTGAATTTCCTGTATGGTGGGAAAAGGTCAGAATTGGCCATTTCGCGGGCAAGGATGCCCAACGGTGACGACCTACATAAGTCGGGTGCTCGAGTAGTCCAGCTGCGATGGAACCTCCGGTCTCACCCGCAGCTCCGATGAGCAGGACGGTTGTTCGTGACATAATGATGATCTCCCAAAGCGGCAATGAGTGCGTTGATTAGATTAGAGCAGCGAGCAGCGTTGGCGAGAAGGTTGTGAAGGCGAGGAAGAGCTGGGAGGAAAAGCAGGCGGCGGAGGGAGGGTTGAAATCAGGCTCGCCGATGGTTCTTTCACAATGATGTTTTCTGTGACAACGGGCAGAATCAAGGATCAATCAGGGAAGCGCCGACGTTATAAAGGGCAGCGAGCGTCCCACCGAGGATGGATGGCCACCTGAATACCCACTCTTTCTGCTATCCCAAGTGGTTGCCGGTGGATCAAGAGTGGATGCTAAGCTCCTGGTTGCGATGACGCCCTCCGCGAATAGATGCGGCCACGAGACATGGCACGGTGCAGAGGCCTCCGTGGGCATACTAGGCAAGATCAGGAGACAAAGAAGCTCAACAAAGTCATGCTACTCGCCTCGACGGTCTTACGACAGTGCAGAGTTTTGCAAGAGATCGCCGGCGGCCCGTCGTGGCTCGGCGCTGGAATGGCACAGCGCTGGTGGCACTACGTCACTGACTAGTGAGCGCTACAGTCGACTAGAGTGAGACTACGGAGTAGATTATCATGATTCCAGTCCACCCTCGCTCCTCCTCCGTAGTTGTATCTGCCTCACCGCGTGGAGCAAATGGCGGGGTTCCCAAAAATGCGCCTGAGCCTGAGCCATCGACATCTCTGCTCGGAGTCTACCGGTGACGCCATTGGTATGGGGAGCCCACCCTGACCATGGTCGCCCACATTCTCGTCCACGGTGCGCCTGCAGTGCAGATGCCACACCGCTGCTGTCTCATGCTGCCTCAATCCCTACAGGCTCACGCAGTCAACTTCAGAGAAAGCCTCTTGCCAGATCAGCAGTCCCCCGCAGTTACGGTACGGCGTGCTAAAAATCGAGCCGATCCGGGGTTAAATTGCGGAGTCTTTACGATGCCTACGCCGTTGCCACGGGGTACGCAGAGAAACAAGGTCAATAGCTGACTAGCCGCAATGCAATGCACCATCTGCGCCTAAGCGCATTCGTCCTCTCCTTCACTCGGATTGATCATGCCCTGCTCGGTGAACGCCAGGAAATTTCAGTAGTCCGTCTGCGTACCCTCGCCGTCCACGGTGGCGTTCCCGAAGAACTTGGCTGTCCAGTAAGAGCTGCCACGAGTATGAGCCGCAATTGCATAAAGCCCGGTGTTTAATGCCCGCCTCCGCCCGGCCAATGTGTTGTCGAACTCTGCCTGGATTGACCACTCGCCGATAAACACAGGGAAACTGCCGTCGCCCGGCGATTCTTCCGCGTCGGAACAGATGTACGAGGTAATGTTGTCGCTTGTAGCGCCTCTGCCTGCGAAATAATAGTGGTGCGTGTCAAACACAACATTTACATCGCGTGGAGTTGCGGTGACCAAAAGGCCTCTCCCCGGAAGCTGCCTTGGAACATGACTGGGATCCTGGGATTGGCAGCAGACACACTCGATATTACCGCGAGGATGTACTGTAGAACCCACGCAGCTCCTTTGTCAGACAGCGCGAGCGGCGTGCCGAAGAACGACAGGTCTTGGTTATCAACCGGCTCATTGATAGTTGCGATGGTGTACGACTCCGGATGACCAGACTGCTGGACATAATCCATCACCGCGTCGACAACCTCAAGCGAATACTCCAACGCTGTCTGATTGTTGAACCATCCAAAATGCACTTCCGCCTCGCCAAACGGCATCCCATACCCCGCCCGGAGCGAGTGGACATCGACAATGACATGCATGCCGTACTTCGTGATGGCGTACGTGGCAATGTTCCTCAAGAAGACTTGGTTCCCCGTATAGAGCTGCGAGCCTGGCACCCTCGCCCAGGCGGCATAGGTAGTCGGGATGCGGAGCGTGTTCACCCCGGCTTCATACAGCTCGTCCACGACGGCGGGAGTGATCCACGTCGCATAGCGGCGTTCGAGGACGGGGCCGGACAAGGGATCTTGATTAGCGCAGGGGTCCCATTCATCCGTGGCGCCTTTGGAATACTCTGCCCACCACCCCGTGTCGATGGTGGATTCTTGCACGAGCCATCCGCCGAGGTTGACGCCGTTTGCTTTGTACGTGTGTTAGTCTAGATATTGGCCGGCAGCGAAGACGCAGGAAGCCTGCAGGAGCAAATCAATAATGAACAGTCGCGCCATTACAAGTCAAGTACAGTATTTAGGTTGTTAAGTAAGACTTCATGGGGCGATGGAGGCATTTTAAGCTGCCCAATGCATTTCCATCAAGTCATTCACCTCGGGGCTACATTGACCGACTCATAAATCGGCAACGACTACAACCGCATCCGCCACGGCAATGCCACTCCCATAACGCATTTGGAGCTGACAAGACAATAGTGACCCCGTGGCGAACGGCGAACTCACGCTCTGATTAGCGTCTCCCCGCAACGCAATCTACTGAACTACGCACATGCACCCCAGATCTCGCTGTCCCGGGGCCCCAGATGTTCAGGCATCTGCCTCCCTGTCTCTCCAAGGCTGCGAGCCTTCTTCAGCTCGCTATGCAGATATCTCCGCATTCCGAGACGTGGGCCGCAGGGCCGGTGAACCGTGAATACCTAGGGCTTGGCCACGGCTCTAGCCAAGAGGTTCCAGGTAGGTACTCGAACACAGATCGGCCGCCGGCTGAACTTGGTACGGTATTTAGACACGTGGTGGAAGGATCAGGCTGCTTGTTCGTCGCGGCCTTTGGTCCCGGGACTAGATACTGCTGTACTGGACGCCGTCCATGAAACAAGGCGGCAGCCCGATTCACCTTCCTTTGGATGAACACCTACGGTACAGTGGCGCTGAGAGCTCGCGATCCATTGCCCTGGCTTCTACTTTTGCGTTTCTGTATACTCCGTAGACGCCTGCGAAATCTTGACAAGTCCGATAGCATAATCCAGTCATTCAATTCGTCTCATATTCATGTCCTTGTCTTCAAGCTTATCCGGGTATACTCTGCGTCTGTTTACCTATCCCAGCCCCAGCAAGCCATCCATCCCTCTCCTATACCCCTCTCAACCAACTCCAACCCCATCCCGTACGTATCACCCCTCTAATAGATATACCGGAAACTATAGCACGCAAGCACAGCACATTAGCAAGCCAGCCGCACACAAGCATACATCACTCA
>RHLP01000253.1:0-116800 GCA_003719405.1 Aspergillus incahuasiensis | reverse complement strand
GTGGTGGCGCTGAAGAATGAGAATAGCGGGTGTGCTAGTTGGGAGTTTGGGAAGGTAGCCAAAGGATGGGGGGGAAGGAAAGCAGCCCAAAAACAAAACCGAGGGGGGCGACTGCGAGCGTTGGGCGGGTTTCGGGGGCAGAAGGGAGAAGGGAGAAGGGAGAAAGAAAATTTTCGCCGGGTTGTGCGCTAAAGGGGCGACAGAGGGCGGGCTGCGCATCCACTAAATACCTCAACGAGCACTGCGCTGGACTCCTGGAGGCACTGCGCTTCGCGCCCGAGCAGCCCAGACCACGCGCCCTCAGCAATCTGCTTTCACGCTGCCAGCCAGGCTACGGCCGGCCAGCCGGCCGGCCTGCCTGCCGCTACCCACGGCTGAGCTGGCTCCCCCCCTCTTCCCCCCCAAAGCCCGTTTCACAGGCTACCCGGCAATGGCACCCCGAAGGCGCTGGCTGGCCCCTGGCTACGGCTGGGCTGCGTTCGTTGGCTTGCGGCGTTGCGCTGCCACTGACTGGTCCGCGCGCGCGCCATCATTATGACCTCGAACGCCCACGCTCTCAAACAAGTTCAAGCGAACAATCCATGGCTCGATGCGAAGCACGGTCTTCGATCATGAGCCTGCGATTCCTCGTTTTGCCTTTCTTTGTTCTCCGGCACATACTCTTGTCAGCATGGACTGAAGAAGCACGAGCACGAGGGCGCATGGAAGCGTAGGGTAGGGTAGTAGTAGCGTGCGTCCGCAGCGCATTGCGCGGGGCGGGGTCAGAGCCCCCGACCGAAGCCTAGGATTTCCGTCTTAAATTCACACAGCGATGCGCTGCGCTTGACGCAATTGTGAAAATGATGCTTCCGGAGCAGTTGGTGGTGATTATAAAGGCTCTTGCGACTGAAGTTTTGATGTAGTTTATGTGTCAACTCGTAATTGTAGAGTGATAGCATGGTCAGAGGCTCGCATGCTCACCTGCCTCTACAGTATGGCGCCAGTATGAAAGTACAGCGCAACAATGAGCCTTGACAGCTGGTTGGCGTGCAGCGCAAGCTCATGCATCTATGCGACCCTCGAGCGCCCCTCTTTATATGTCCCGATCATACGATAAGTCAGTGATCATGGGTAGAAATATATGGGTGCGACTGGCGCCGGATGTCGCTCGGTCATGCGCGCGGTCTTTCTAGCCAGTGAGAGTGGGAGGCCTTACAGCACTCAGAAAGCGGGGGTCTATGCGCCACTACGGAAACAATACGAATCCCAAATAAGTGTAGAAATACAATATCTTCCTGTCTATCGCAAGGCAGCACGCGCTGCTATAGATTGGCCGCCAGCCGGCAGCCGGATATACAAGCGAGGAAAATACCCCTGCATTGGGAAACAGAATCGCTTGGGATAGTGGACAACGCAACAAGCAAGTCACCACAGGCTCCAACCTAGAACTTGAAAACCTGGTCCTTGCTGTAACCCAGCTCCTTCAGGATACCAGTGAGCTCGCCTTGGTCCTTGGGGCTGACCTTGGGTCCGCTGATGGCCTTGTACATGGCAGGAGGGCCACAGACAAAGACCTTGATGTTCTCCTCCTTGGGCTCAGGGAGGACAGTCTTCAGGAGCTCCTTGTTGATGTAGCCCTTGCCGCCAGTCCAGCCCTCGGGAGGGTTGTCCAAAACGTAGAATGCACGGAATCGCTGAGGGTAGGTGTTCTCCAAATCCTCAAACTCTCTCTTCAGGAGAATGTCCTCCTCGCTGACGTTTCCAAAAACGAGAGTGACCTTGGTCTTGTCCTCGGGGTTCTTGAAGATCTCGCGAGCGAGCTGGTACATGGGGTTAATTCCGGTTCCACCAGCGACCAGGCAGATGTGCTTGTGCTTGTTAGCCTCCCAGGGGTACTTGGGGAGAGGCCCCTTGAAGTTCAGGCGCTGCTCAACGTTCATGTTGTGCATGTGTTCGGACATCGGGCCGTTGGGGTAGCGCTTGACAACAAGCTCAAGGTAACCGGGCTGGTCTGTGGCAACCGTCAGAGAACAAAGTCAAGAAGGGCAGGAATGGATCCATAGCGTACCATCATCGCTAGTGGGAGTGTAAGGGCGGATGACCGGCTTCGAACCATCCGGAGGTGTGTACTTGGTCAAAAGAGCGGCTGGATTATGATTGTGAGTTCTGCTGGCCATGATTCAAGCACTGCAAAAACTCACAAGCGGTTTGAAGACCAGATACGGCCTCCTTGTCCGGAAAATCGAAGCGCAGTCTCTTGGTGTTGTGGCTCAGAACTTCAATCTCAGACAGCTTGAGGTCAACCCATCCCTGGTCTCCGCCGGTGAAAACCTTGGGGCGCTCGGCAGGAGCTTCTGCCGTGGCAGTGCCGGACTGATAGCGGTACACTCCAACACCAAGGCCTGCCAGGCCGACAGCCACATAGACTGGGGCAAGAGACTTGCTCTTGGGCGCTTCGGTGGAGTATTTGCGGGCGCTCTGACGATGCCGGTGGTTAGTCAATCAGCTCGCAAACCAGTAGAAAAAAAGTCAGGCTCTTTGTAGACAAGAACCTACCTGCCTCAAGGGCTGAGCACAACGGAAGGCGTAACGGGAGAACATTTTCGCAAACAACGACACAGTAATGGAAGGTCAATGGACGCAGGGTGGTGTGTAAGAAGTCTGGTCGAAGATGTCTGTCGACGGGAGCTGCGAAATAAAGCGGGACCCGAAAGCGCCGACACTACTCCGGACATGACGTAAGACAAAGCGTCCCTGGCTGTCGAGCACGCGATTATCAATCAATCGCCCAATGCTCTCCATACGTCGGCTAGGTCAGGTTCAGCATGCCCAGAATGGCGTTGGTCCGTAATTCCGCTTGTGTGCGATACAGTCATGAGCACTGGTTAGTGGGTTGCAGCGGTGCGGAAATACGGCCGCCGGCGATGATGCGTTACTGTGGTTAGGGCTCGAGAACAGGAACAACACGACTCACAAGAAATACTGGTGAACTTGTCGAGGTTCGATATTGTAGATGGAACTGCTGGGTAAGGCCTTCGGCAGGCTCCGTGAGTATATAAACGTCCTTGCTTGTTTGATTGGGCATTTGTGGCACGGTCGACGGGACACCATATATATATCAGCCAAGATCTGGCGCACGAAGCATCCAGCAACATGATGTACATAGTCTTACATACGATCAGAAGTTAGGGAGTCATACCTATTGACCAAAATAACCATAGAAAATCAGCCTTCGATAGCGGCATGGAAGAGACAAACATTATCAGTGCCTGGATGAGCCGCCCCGTACCATGCGTTAATGATTGTTGGGTTCAGATTATTGAGGCTGCCTATTTGGTTTGAGTTGCGTAAGAGCCTTGGAAGACAGGAGATGTAGTAGATTGAGATATCCCGGGCAGAGAAATTGAGACGAAGACGTGCGATGAATGATCAGACTACTCCATACTACCGTAGTACCTAGGATCTTCATCCGGGGGGCCCCAGCAAGTGGCACCGAGGTACACGTCTACGTCAACAACGAAGTGTGGAAGAGACGGCGTTTCGATTGGTAATTGGAGATATTTGAAGTGGATTGCTTCCTGATAAACCCAATGGCGACGGTGATGTTCACTTTGTACTTCAGGTTTCCTAACATTGAATCCTGCCCCTAGCGCAAGCACGAAAATAGCGACGAAGGGGTTCAACAGATCCTAGAGTGATATGTACATGACGGACCTATATTAGCCGCGCAATCTAGCCGTAGTAAGACTTGATGTGGGTGCTGCTCTGATACTATCCGGAGTGGACCTAGGAACGTTGCGGACGTATGATAACAACAAAAAAGGAACCCCGTATTTTTTGGATATAACTTGAACGGTCGCTGCAGAGGACTAGAGACATAAAACCATCTTTCCCATCAATTGGGCTGTAGATACACCGGCGTTTCCGCGTGACCTGTGTCCTTCATGCATGCTATGGCCATAACATAGTCATTCATCCACACACTCCTATCCCATAAACCCAGAACCACACATTTAAGCGAAAGTGGAAGGACGAGAGTAGGCGAAGACCTTCTTGTTGCCGCTGGCGGAGCGGTGAGGCAGAGGGAACTTGAGGTTCTTCGTAAGGAGCTGCTTGATGTAGGGGCGGCGGATAGAGTCGGCCTTCTCAACCTCAACGACCTTGAGGATCTGCAAAGTGACGAACGTTAGAGGAGTTTGTGAGATATAGAACAGTCTCAACGTACGTGAATGGAACCGAAGCGGGCACGGTGACGGGCAGCCATGTCCTGGTAGAGAGCCTCGACGGCCTCAGTTCGGCTCATCTCACGGAACTCCTTGTACATGTTGTGGGTGCCGGAGCGAGAGTCGTAACGGAGCCAGATACCGAAGTTCTTGACCTTGAGGGGGCGCTTCTCGGGGATCTAATACGATTGTCAACGCACTGTTCGTCCTTCGCTATCTTGTTATAGAACATACCACGTTGAGGCTGACGATCTCACCGTTGGCCTTCTTGACCTTACGGAGCTGGGTCAGGAAGTACCAGAACCGCGACTTGGCCACAACAGTGTTGGGCGCAAAGATGCGCATGCGGTACAGCTTGGGCGTGGGGTTCGCCTCGGTGGGCAGATGACGCCCGATGACCTGGTACTCGGTGAGACGCCCTAAGGTATATCCGTCAGTCGTTTCCTCCTAGAAAATGCGTGCCAATCCATGATATCCCAGTGAACCGGCAGGTGTTGGCGATTAATTCCACACGATATAGAGAAGCGATCGGGCGTTGGATAAGGCGAGAGAAGTGGCATATGCGGGTGTCGGCAGGTTCGAAAACTCGGTCTCTTCCCATCACAATCGATTTCCTCCAAAGGTTTCCTCCAAATTGACCATAGATTACCGGCTTTGAACATCTCAGTCCAAGTGACGCGCGAATAGTGATGCATTGTGGATTGGTCGGGAGCAGTCGTTTGACGATCGTGGGAATTTGCCGATTCAACTGGGACACGGGGTACTGGAGAGAATGTTTGACTCACCCATCTTGTAAAACTGACAGTCAGTAAATTTCCTTCAGCAAATAACGAGGGTACCGTGGAGTAAAACTCACTTTGATTGACGCTGTGTCGTTAAGTTGTCGATATAGGCTGTGCCGGGTTGTCTCCTCACGAAAATGGAAGATTTGTGAAATTGGGGGTGTTTAGGGCTGCCGCCCTTCGTCTAAGCGACCTAGAGGCTTGGCAAAAACGCTAATCCTTTTCTGGTGGGGTACAGCCACCGTCTGTGGCTGATGACCATTGACGCCGCTTTTTGTCTGGCCGCCGTTCCCCACTTGCCTTCTGATCTGGAGGTGGGTTCGTGATAGCTCCGAAGAGGGGACGGAGAAAGCGCAAGGTCGCGAAGAATGCAGACGCTTTGAAGAACTAACTTCCGCAGGCCGCGCCCTCAACACTACGCAACCATGGATACCATTCTGCGAGAACTTGAAGCAGGGCACAGGCTTGGGTCTGGTCCTCACTTGGCAGCAGCCCTCACCCCGATCGATACGCCGGAACACCCCGACCGCTTGAGATCCTTCTACTACTTTTCCAATGCCGCTCAGATATCCACAAGTCTACGATATTACATCTCTCACCTCAGCGGGGTTAGGTTACCGAAGCAAGACTCCAATGCTTGGGTCGATATCTTCGCAGCATACTGGAAGACGGTCGGAGAAATTGTCAAGTTTGATGAAGAGCCATTACGCGCAAGCTGGTCCAACGTTTTCGATAACTGGAAAGACCTGGCAAATGTGCTGATCAGAGCTTACTCAAATCCGGGGCTAGAAGTCTGGACCATACCTTGTCTCTACGTTGTTGGAAAGTACCTACGGGTATTCGCATCCAAGGCCGATGCGGAGTCTTCATCTCAGGGATCTGTCGCGTACTCCGAGGATGATGTGCTTACCGATTTCGGAAAGAATGCGAAAACTGAGGAGGCCGCGCGCGTGCTGAACCGAATGTTTACCTTATGCCTCAATGACAGGTGAGACTCGAGACGTGCCCTGGCGCAATTGATCTCTAACGAACTGTCTAGAGCGCCCAAGGAGGAATCACGGAAATGGGGCGTCTATTATATGACGAACCTTTTATTCAAAACATACTTTCAGGTTTGATTGATGGACGGCCTATTTTTAAGGGGCAGAAGCTTAGCGAAATCTAGATCAATGCCGTTGGGCTTTCCAAGAACCTCCTGCGCGCGCTTAATGCTCAGTCACAAGATTTGCCGGACAAGGATTTATATCCAAGATCACACATTGTGACATTCAACTACTTTGTGGGTGTCATATTCTTCTTGGATGAGAACTACGCCGAGGTAAGATTTCTTCTAGAGGATAATCAGCGCGAAATCTCACGCAAGAAAAGGCAGAGGAGCACCTCGCATTCGCGTGGCGAAACTGTCAAAAGGACGCAATAAAAAACAAAGAGTAAATCGCGCCATCCATTCTTCGGGACGTATATCGCTGACCGCGTGGAAGATTGATACTGACATATCTCGTGCCATGTCACCTCGTCAACACCCATACACTCCCGAGCAAGAAACTGCTTAACGACTTCCCTCGCCTCGAGAGGCTGTTCCGTCCACTATGTGATTGCATCCGGAAAGGTGATCTGCACGGCTTCGACGCCGCTATGTCAGCGGGCGAAGAAGAGTTTGTCAGGAAACGCATTTACTTGCCACTGGAGAGAGGGAGAGACATTGCTTTGCGCAATTTGTTTAGAAAGGTGTTTGTAGCCGGTGGATTCGAAGAGTCCAAAGACGGACAATCGCCGATCCGACGGACGAGGATACCCGTGGCCGAATTCGCTGCAGCGCTGCGCATCGGGACCCATGCAGACGCGAGGACCCGAGTCGATATCGATGAGGTCGAATGTCTGCTGTCTAATCTCATTTACAAAGTGAGTGCCCGGGAACTTTGTGCATTGGGACCTGTCGCTTACTCGTCGTTTCAGGGCCTTATGAAGGGTTATATTGCCCGCGAGCGTGGAATGATTGTCCTAAGCAAAGGCGGTACAGCCTTCCCTGGAACAGGCGTCTAACACCCCGGACACTTGCTCTTGCAGATACTGCCCGATTGTCTACCAGCGTTGGTCGGAAATCATCAGGAATCCACGCCCGTTTATCTCGATCCCTGCGAATCAAGCTCGTCGGCACCCTAAGCATCACGACTCCGACCCAAACACCCGCGGAGCACGTATACACACATCTTTACCCGATTCCGTATCAAGACGAGCTGCATATGGGACATCGATGAACTATTACCAAACATGATGAAACCTATACTCACAAGAAGGGTCAGACCAGCCTTCATGCGTTTTTCGTTCCGGTTTTCAATAAACAATAGAACGCATAGCGAAGCCATGAAATGAAACTACAATTACTTCATAGAGGAAATGAGCTCGAGAGACTGAGACTCTGGTCGAGTTGTTTAACGCCCAACAAATACATCAGAGAACATTGACCAAGCAACCTACTAGTCATTCGCACTCAAATAGACAATAAAAACGCACTCAAGCTCACGTCAGGTGGATATATAGTACAGCAAAGCAGAGCATGCATAGTAACAAGAGACCCGAAATCGAGACCATTCAACATGACGCCAACCGGGGCTTAAAAACAAAGAGACAGCCGCTAAATAAATCATGACACCGAACAGCGACTACCGAGTATCATCTATAACATCATGCTTACTGCCATGTCGCTCTCTCAGGGGGTTCATTAGTGCAGTCACATCGTGGTTGATGCCATTACTCGGCAAGTGAAGGCTTAGTACTCGGTGCCGCTGCAGCGAGGTCATCCTAAGTAGAAGCATATGAGTCAGTATACAAGTAGAGATATGATTTAACACCGAGTGACAGCATAAGGGAAGCTAGACGAACCATGTGGTTACACATCGCAACGAAGAGATCGAAGAACATCTTGCCTCCCTTCTCCATCTCCATTTGCATCGTACCGCTCCGCTTGAAGGTCGACCTGCTCCGAATGATCAGAGCAAGGTAATGGGCTCGAAGTTTGGATTCGTGGTCGGGCGTATTGGCGTAGGCGTAGCGCGCACTCGCAAGGATAGTGCTACACTGGATACCAGTGTGCAGGCCCTGCTTTACCAGGGACAGGCGCTTGAGGTGCTCGAGGCCGTATTTATTGGCGGCGCAACTGTTGAGCAGGAACGGTCAGTTCTTCCTCTTTGAGATGAGCAGTATAAGTGGTACGGCACGTACTAGACAGCAGTATCCCTCAGGATCTCCCCGCCAGCAGCCGGGTGGAAGAGCGTAGCCCCGTCGGTCTGCCCGTCCTTGAGTCTGGGATTCTCTAGTTCCCATGTATTCTGTTTCTCACTTTGGACTAGCCGCGGGTAGTAGTCGCCTCTATAGAGGTACTCAAGGATGCATGAGAACACCTCCGGCTGTTCTTCTGGCAATGTCATCCGCCGGCTGCCTAGAGGGTTCAGCGATTGTGCTCGAGAGCATGCGGCTGCGAAGAACGGCGATACGCTTAAGATTTCCTTGTGGGCAGCGAAAAGCCGTTTTTCTGAGCCGACGCAGATGGTAATGACGGACGAAGAGGAGGAGCTGAATATAATAGAATAGAGTTAGAGAGTGGTCTACATGATAAAGGGGCGCAATTGAGGTCTTACCTGCCATCGGGCGGGCTGTCTGGTGCCTGGCGCCTCCCAAGGCGTCTCGACGTTACTGAAGAATCGCGAACATATCGCTTGGACCGCGAAGTAGCCTTCGAGGTTCCATATCTAGAAGAAAAGCTATCGGGGTGGGATTGAGGGTTTCGCCTGGTCGTGAACATCGTTAAATTGGATTCGCGATGGTTTGGAAGGGCTGCTGGGAGCATAAAAGTGGAAAAACTTGCTGGAGATGAGGGAGTTCAGGGGATCTTAAGTCAAATCAAGGAGCAGGAAAGCTGGTAAAACGCTGGCCTTACCTTTACCCTGTTAGTATGGAGAGGTATCGCAGCAAGCCTTGGGTTGCCCTCTCAGGGTGAATGTGGCACAATTAGACGCAGGTATTGGTCAGGTCCGACCAGGAACAGGGATGTATGGTCATGATTCAGTCTGATCCGGCTTTCTAGCGTGCATGGAGATGTTTGCTTCTTGCATCTTGGTGATTATGCCTGGTGGTGAGTCGAAGCAAGACGCGTAATTAGTGTAATTCACGCGTAAAGTGGTTTTCAGAAAGCACGCCAGATCACGCTATCATGTGACTAGTGGTCCAATCACTGCGGCGGCCTGGATGGTGTGTGGGCCTGGGCTCCATCGCAGACGATGGATCATTTCTTTGTTCAAGAAGCACTCGTGATCTGTCATTTTCAGGTCAAGTTTGGTGATAGCCAGACTTTTTGATGAGCCACACTGCAATTGTGATTTGGTGATCAGGCCTTGCAGAGGAAAATATGCCCCAATTGGATCCCAAGAATAGTGCATTCATTGATGCACATCATGGTCATGCACTCTTCAGCAGTATACATGCCCCCTAAATTGAGAAGTGGTATGTTATGAACATTGGTAAATGCTTAAAAAATACATGCGCCTGACCATACCCAGCCCAAAATGCGCCACTTTAAAAACGCCCTGTACACCAACTCAACATTTACTGCCGTCTGATGGCGGAGAAATCCTGCTCATGATACGCCAACCAGACCCGAGTTGAGTCCCCTAAAGGAACACCTTCTTGGCCTCCCTAGGATGACTCTCGCTGGGACAGTAGGGACACTTGAATCTGGTATTCTTGCAAAGCCGGTTAAGCGACTCCTCCGCAATCACATGCCCGCAAGGCATCATCATCGGCGGGTTGGCGTCCGTCGTCTGTTCTTTCGAAACAGGACACACAAAGATAGAGTGGAAAAGGTAAGATGGCGGAAGGGGGATCTCGACCTAGTAATCATGTTAGTTACGGTAGGCACGCCCGGGACCACGCCTCAAACTTACGGGTAGTTCGTGCTCTGTAGTCCACTCGGTTCGCTTCGCTTTCATAATGGTTTGCAGCTTCAACAATGTGGGTAGAGCTATTGCGCCCGCTGTTGCAGCGATATAGAGTGGCGAGTCCGGCGACAGTCCCAATAATGCACAGAACTCTCGAGTAAATGAGTGAGAAACATCGGCCCATGCGGATGGGTTGTTGAAAATGTTCTTGTAAGGGGAGTCCGGGAGATTAGGGCTGAACGCCATCGCCCCCATCAGCTGTTGGATTTCTCGCAGGTATCTCGGAACAAACGGTTGGAATTCGCGCCTGGCGTACTCGAGTGCTGCTTGCCGCCCTTCGAGGGTAGGTCCGCGCTGTTCATGGCCACAATGAAAGAGCCAAACAAACTGCAGTCTGCATAACTCGAATTCGAGGTTACTGCCCCTCGCTTCTAGCGCCATCTTGTTATCTTCCTTCCGCGACCAATCTATAGCCGGCAGCAAGTTGTTGTTCTCTTTGAGTTCGTGAAGTATACGGTACATGTTGTGGAATTGGTCGCGGACTTTGCTGGAAGGTACTCCGCCTATGTCTAGAAGCGCGGCGGCTTCATCAACGGCATTCGGGTCAAGCCCCTGCTGCCTTTCCGCCGCTTTCTTCTCTGCAACTTCTGAGAGGAAAGCCGAGGCCACGGAGAATTGTCCTTCCCGGAGTAAATGCATGGCAATGGCCCTGTTGATAAGGTGTTCTTGCGATGAGAGGACATCGTGTTCGGAGCTTGGTAAAGGCCTGTCTTTGAAGAGCTTTGGGCTATTAGAACTATATAGACGGAAAACGGCACCAGTTGTTCGCCTACCTTATCTAAGGCCTTTGAGAACTTGTTCAGACCGCTATGGGTTTCTTTGAGGTTGTCATTGATAGAATCGAACGAGGATTTGATAGGAGTCTGAAGTTTGGCCAAAGCAACTGGGGCTTGGCTCGGATCTGGTATGATCTCAAATCAGTCATGCTGCACGATGTATTGTCCACGCATATCCGATGGGCGAACGAACCAGAGGCTATCCTGTCCCGGGTTGACTGAAGCAAATCGATTACGTCCTGCACATTCTTAATGCTTTGCGATGATTTCAGTCTCTTCGAGAGGCGTTCGTGTTCTTTCTGAACGAGGTCCATGGTGAGAGGGGTCCGCAGACGATCCACGCGGAGCTTAGCAAGTCCGACGGTTACCGCTCGTTGGCAGCTCGGAGAGCAACAGCCATGTGGAAGTATCGAGCAAGAGAGCTTCGCAGGCAAGATGTCCGAGAATCTCGATAGCTGGATCGTAAGGAGTTTCTTAGCTAGTCAATCTGAGGAAATGTTGAGAGTCATGAGTAACGCAGGTGAGGAGATAGTCCCTCATGCCCGGACCCGTCCAATTACGACATGGACTGTCACGTGGCTGTGAGGGATTACCCCTCGTCATTTGTTTGCAAGAATTATTGTAGTGAGCAAAACATGATCAGATGGCTGGAAGCCAGAAGCTTAAGGTAGAGTCCAAGCGATACCATCCTCGTAATACAGCGGAGAGCATTCTTGCGACCAGCAACAATAACTGGAGGGAGCCGATGCCTTCTCGAGTGGGGAGGCCGAGGAGTAGCATGACTAGAATCGTCTTGGCAGCCCGCCGCCATACAGAATACTCCGGAGTACACTGGAGCTTCTTTGCCTTAAACATCAGGCTGTACTAAATAATCATATGACAGTTTTCATCAGCCACTAGCGTCCGGGAAAACTCTCGCTTACGCTAGCGCGCTTCCTCCGGTCTTGGCGCAGTTATATATTCTCCCGTCGCCCGCAAAATCTTGGGAGTTTTTTTCTTTTCTTTTCCATCCTGGTGCAAGGGTTTTACACGTGTCAGTGAGGAGCTATCCGAGACCGTGTTTTTGCTAGTTGAAAACTACCTAGTTGACTGCTCCAGTTGGCCTTAGGGTCGGCTGGGAATTTTTGAACACTTCAAGAAACTGCCCTGGCTTCATTCTCGGAGCCAGTCGTGATGGCGAAAACTATCGCTTGGTTAATCTTCTTTTCATTACCGGTATCCCTTGCGGATGCTTGTGGGGAAGAGATTTTTTGACTCGTAATCCCAAAATAGATGTCTCTTCTCTCAGTAGTAAGGTAGCTTGCTGTCAAGAATTCCTCTCAACTCCAGACTTTTGGCGCGCTGTCATGACTTAGGATAAGTTGTCGGCTGTTATGCCTCTCAGAGGTCCTGTGCTGTGCGGAGTACAATATCACTCTTGCCTCTTTAGAGAGCCGCCTTCGTGCTGGAATATACTACTACTGCATAGTTTCTGCCTTGCCGTTCAACGTGTGTTCCTTGATCAATATCTCTGCAAAGCAGACCGCGCTGTCCTTCGTATCGCATTATATATCTTGAGTGGACGTTCGCTGCCAGCAGTCTTGTAACATGATCATCCAATGCATTCCGCTATGCCCGAGCGTTTATCTACTGTTCTGCTAGATACATGGTCCGGTCATCACTTAGTCGCGATTTGGATGCGGTGAGGTACAAACACCTCGAGTAATCTACGCCACGAGAATCGTCTGGCAAAAGAAGGATAGAGAGTGCAGAGTCAGAACATTAAGTGGAGGGCAATGACTGGGAGACTAGGGTTTGAACCAAAGTGTCACTGCTTATACGGAGTACCACAGTGTATACGGGCCACCATATCCGCAATCCTGGCCACCTCCCAGCGCCTACGTCTCCTTTCGATACATCCCAAACTTCCAGACTGGCACCTCCTTGACAAACGTCTCATCAAGCTCCTCATATGACTGATCCCTTTGTCTCAGGCTGGTGACCCCTCATCATGGTGGCCGTTCGGAACAAGCAGGCTTAACCGCTCGGCAACTGAACCCCCGGATTAGTTATAGGCAAACTACGAGCACTTTCAGCACTAGCTTCTGCAGCAGCAATCCAGGTAGACATAGGCCAATAGGCCTAGTCTAGGGTATCCCCGCACCCCGCAATATCACCCAGGAAGTCTTCGGGGCTAGTAAGGATGAGCACGGGAATCTCCGGGAAAAGCATCTCGGGTTGAAGACCCTGGAAATCTGGAGATATGACCATGCTTTGACGGGGTATAAGGCTTAAGATTCCTAATTCGGACCTGTACTGCGTTATGCCCACGTCATACTTCATCATGCTGTTGCATTGTAGGCTTGTAAGGACAGTCCCGAGGTCGCAGCCGCGGTCAGGGTAGCTTTGACTCAGCGACAGATTAGTGACCGTTGCAATGGCGGGGTCCGTAGCACCATATAAACCGGTGGAAGATCGATCATGGACTCTGTTAGGGAGCCACTTTCATATCATTCCCGTTCCAGGTTCAAGCCTGAAGAAGCCATGGGAGTTTCATCTTTCTTTACTGCGGTGCTTTGCGCCGTTGGAGTACAGCTTTGCCACCTAGATACAATGACTCGGACCTCATAGTCGGTACCAGCAGCGGTACGGTCAAGGGAGTTGTATCAGAAGAGACAGACAGCGTCCGTATCTTCCGCGGCTTCCCATATGCATAAGCCCTTTATGGAGGAGAGCTTCGCTTCCGTCCTCCAGTGAAGAAGACACGAGCAAGTAGGACCATTGATGTCGCAAAATGGGGTCCCGCTTGCCCGCAGAATCACAAACGTCGTGGAAAACATCTACAGCATATACTTCATGGGATTCGGGAAGCCTGATGACGTATTCACCGGTGAAGACTGCCTGCATCTCAACATCTGGGCGCCGCGTAGCAAGATCGACAGCAAGGAGCCGAAGCCGGTCCTCATTTTCATTCACAGCGGTGGCCATAACACGGGAGGAAATTCTTTCCCCTACTATGACGGCAGTCGCCTGGTCCACCCTATCCAAGAGGTTATCTCTGTTTCGCTCAGGTACGAATTCAGTTAATGGCACCTAATATGCTTGGATGAGGCTGACCAAAGTAATGCAGCTACCGCTTGAATGTTTTCAGTTTCCCTTCTGCAGCAGGGCTGAACGGTAAACAGCTCAACCCAGGGTATATGGACCAGCGGCTCGCAATACAAGGGACCCGGAAGAATATTAAGGCTTTCGGCGCCGACCCTGAGCGCATGCTTCTGTTCGGCGAATCTGCAGGTGTCGGATCAATATGGACTCGTACACCTACGCTTACGCCGAAGACACCATCGTTTCTTCCGTAGTACCCTTGTCCGGCGTTGTCGGCAGCTTTGGTGCTAAGGAAGTCGCTCCAAGCAACTTCACGTTCATTGCTCAACAGCTCGGTTGTCCTTTGGATGAGCACCGCGAGCTTGCTTGCATGCAGAGCAAACCATGGAAAGACATTGAAGATGTTGTCAATCAATACAATCAGACGCAAACAGTGGATAATCTCTGAGCTTTGGGCCAACTGCTGATGGTCAAAATGTCTTCGCAGACTTCGCTACACGGCTGGCTGCTGGCTGCGTGGCCAATATTGTACATTCAAAAATGCCTTCCTTGCCTGTTCTCCATGGTGTTCTAACTTCTCTCACAGCCAGTGCTCATTGGATACTCGGGTCGCGAAGGTGCTTCCCTTACTGCGGATGACCTTGGGCCAGCCGTTAGCGAGATCAACAAGCCTACTGGACAAGTGATCAACGCCATGACCAATGAAGTCTTCATTTGCCCTGCTGCTGATGCCACTGCGTGAGTGTTGCTGCCGCGTATCCTACCATTTTCCGAGTTCCTCTAACCCTTCTCCCAGTGTTCGCGCAGAAGCTGATTTGCCAGTATGGCGCTATCGATACTTCGGAGTGTTTCCGAACCCAGATCCGTTCACCTGGCTTGGAACCTGGCACTCTGCAATCTTGCCAACTCTATTTAACACAGCGGACAAGTATGGCGTTGCAAATACTCCGGCTCAGGATGAAGCAGAGTCGTTCCTTCAGTCCATTCTTGTTTGCGCGAGACCCAGCATACGGCCTCATCAAGCTGAGGTCCCCCCAGTACGACTCAGAAGGTAATACTCTAGTGCAGCTGGTCAAGGACCCGTCCTTAGTGTCTTTCAATGCGAGATCCGGATATGATGGAGCGTCCTCAATGCCGGCATGGAATCGGTCTCCTGTCTCATGATTTGGGTTGTGGCTGAGCTAGCAGAGGTACGAAGTACCTTAGGCAACCACTTTTGATGCGGGATGATTAGCCGTGCTGACGGATGGGCGTGGCGCACATGTTTCAGTGCACCGAAAGTATATTGGCTGAGACATGCAATAGCAATAGTTATCTATACTCGGTGTCCATGAAGTACAAGTCAACAACGCAGAGCAGAGTGAGGATAAGGACGGTAGTTAGGCACCGTGGACGGGAGTAGCCGTAGCAATATTGGTGGTGGTGTGGCTGACACACCGCTCCGGCCCTGGTCCCTTTCTTCCCTTGTGACGTCGCCGCCCGCCGTATACGCCCGTTGCTCCCCCCGTTCTTTGATATGAGTGCTCCCCAAGCGTCCTTCCTTGTCTCTCACTCTTATGGCTGAGGAAACTCTCGGTCGTTGATATGTCAGAACTTTTTGTCTCTTTGCGGGCTGTATCTGGTGGACTGGTGGTTCGGTGTTATTCTGAGGCTCTTTCTGCAGCTCTTCCAGCGTCTGTTGTACTCTCAACCTCGCCGCGAATCTACGATGCCTACGATCGGTCCCAAAACTCCGTGCAGTGAAACTTGTACGGCCCCCCATGATGTCATCAACGACACCGGGCGCACAGTCTGCGTCCCCTACCACGAATCGCGAAACCACAAGAGCTTCGGGGAATGCTGCGGAGACCCCATCCTCCAAGCCTCACGCGGTCGAATCCTCCCATCGTCCTAACCGCCAAAAGATTGTTTTCACAGACCCAGTCGCTTTACGGTACCTCGAAGAAGACCCATCTACTATAGTGCTCCATCGGCGTTTGACACTGGAGGGCTATGAGATACACATTATTGAGCAATGGGCGTGCTCGAGGATCCACCCCACCTTCGTTATCACAACATACACAGGAGATTCGTCACATAAAGTGGTTGCTGGCGTGTTAGGGATACCGACTGACGAGTCGACATGGTCTCCTCGGCTAAAACTTTACTTCAACGCTGTGAAGAGGTTCCAGCTACGAGAGAAGGAGACGCCTCTTGGCACCGTTATGGTGACTGATCTGAACTCCTTCCCGTCGGGGCTCTCCGTCATCTCTGTACCTGATGGCGACATTCTCAAACACCGTGAGGATTTTATTGTGAATGAGAACTTGAAACGACTAGGCTGCGCTGGTCGAGCCGGCTTGAAACTTCAAGCCCCAGCTCCGGCGACTATTGCCAAGTTCCATCAACTGTACCGGACGAGCGAAAGAGTTCCTCTCTACAGCGCCGTGATGGAACTCGTTAAGCAATGTCAGATCGCCCTGATGATGTTTGGCAACCTGGCGCCAGAGTATGTGGACGGGCTCCTTTGCGATGTTACAGAAGCTGCTGTAGGAGACTGGTGGACCCATATCGGAATGGACCTGTACAACATCGAACCAAGCGATGGAAACCTCGGTCCTACCACAGTCGCAGCTTTGCTAGGTACTCTCATGGGGGCTCGCAATCGGCTTCATGCGAACGGCGCCCCTGTCGGCAAGGATGCATTCGACATCGTCAGTCTCAAGCGCGGGATCGGGAGTTTCCAAAAGTCTCAGAAAATGAAGCGGACGCGGCGGCTGGACCGCCACACTTTGGACAGACTACACCGGGCAACTGCGAAGGCGGCCAACGCAGAGGGCTGGACTGATGCTGTAAAATCAACCATGGCTGAGCTCAGCGGCCATGGTGGTGAGATGGTCATGGGCATGGTTCGCGGCAAAGAGAAAGGCGGGATTGCAGACATTGAAACCATTGACATTGACAATTTTGCCCAACTAATTAGCGGCGAAAGAGCAAAGTGGTTATGGCGAGGGAAACCACGTAAGAGTGCCGTCGAATCCAATGGGCCTCCGGCTTCGGATATGATGTTTACCACAGACGAGCAGGGCGAATATGTCTGGACCAGTCGTAAACGTCATTCACACGAGGATCTAGGCATGGATCCCTCTTTCCAGAGATCCGAACGCTCCTGGAAACACACAGAAACAGCTGCCCCGCCTGAGGATAAGGATCAGAATCTCAGTAGGATGGTCATGAAAGGTGTCAGCGGGAAAGTTTCGGACGCTCGGATAGGGTTTGGGAAATTCAAAGACGCCGTTGGGATACGGTCACACAGGCAGGCCAAGGATTCGGAGTTCGGTGGTGATGCTGCCCAACTTGCTTTCATAGAAAGTGACACTGAGACAGGGCTCCAGCCTGGATACGAGGATGCCCCTCTTCCCGAAACACATATACCAAATGATGTGGAACAAGGAGAGCCCGCGCTGGACACTGCTGACCAGCCCGCTGGAAAGAAAGCACCGCCAGCAATCACAGTGGATCGTGCTGCATCTAACGAAGACACAGACACGTCAAGGAAGGGATCTGTAGCCCAAACAGACGAAAGTATGCAAGACCTGGACCGGTTCAAAACACAGTCCACGGACGTATCTGGAGCTTCAGGCGATCAAGAGAGAGCATCAACACCGGCATTCTGCGCTATGGTCTTGCGAAGGCCGCATAGTTGTGACGAACTCATATACACCAACGATTTCGAACGAAAGGACGAGCATTGGCCACGGCACCTATCCTTCAGCACCGTCGAGGAGGTCATCCTAGCGCGGAAAGGATTGGATGACCGTACAATCTTCGAGAGCCCCGACGCCGCTCTAGAGGAAGCCATAATCCACGAAGACGTATTGGCCTCTGATGCGCGGATTGCGGGCACTCGAATCCGTGATCTTGAAAGGCACACCGTTCCATGGGTCGAAAGCCAAGTGTCTGCGGTTGACAGGCTGAACCACACTCTCTATGAGACACATGAGAAGATGAGCTCAGTATACCTCGAACGGTTTCAGCTGTACCAACAAGTTCGGGAACGGTCTGGTGATGTACTAGCCGGGGAGCACTCGCAGTTAACTGAACATATGAAACGAGTCGAGATGTTGGGCGCGAAGCTTGACTACGAACTGCACGCTCTGGAGACTAAAGTTGAGGATGTTGAGGCGGGACTTGGAGAGTTCGAACGACACGTCGAAGATATTGAACTGAGGGTCAAATCCTTGATTCGGGGTGAGGACGAGAAACAGAATCACTCGTGGCTGTCCTGGCTGAGCAGGCTAGGAGGTCAGTGGCAGTAGTCGGTTGCGTACATGTACAACCGTTAATGGCGCGTATCAACTTCTGTATATATTGTATCAATTATATTGTACATACCCCAATAGAACTGTGAAAGTGCACAAGTTCACACCGTAATTACCGTGCCGAGGTACTCTATAAACCAGATGGGTACATGTAGACTTCAACCCAACCCAGGCCAAATCTCGAAAAGCACCAAAAACAACAATGAGGAGAGAAAAGTATCATTCATTACACAACCAGGAATAAAACTAAAGTACATAATTCAAGCACACGCAAAAGAACATCACCCTTTACATGCTCAAACCACCACCCTGGGCCGCCTGGCCCTGCATCTTCTCGCTGACCTTGATGTTGACCTCGAAGAACTTGCCCACGCAGCGGTCAAGGCAGACGGACTCGCCCTTGTTCAATTCGGCCTCGCGGTAGTCGTTGGGGATGCACTTCTTGGAGCAGGACTCTTGTAACCTAGAGCGAATTGCGTTAGCTGAGATGTTGCGACGACGGCGAGGCGGAGCTAAAACGGCGAGCTTCCCGCGGAACAAACGAACCTGTTGAACATGTCTGTTATCATCTCGACTTCGGTCTCTGCGGCAGCAATCTTCTGCTCCGAGCTCATCTTGGGGGCTCCGCCGAAAAGGAAAGACATGGTGATGGTTGAAGGTTTGATTGCGGGTTTAGGAGCTGGGAGCGGTCCGTTAGTAATTCGCAATGCAGCAAAGCTTTAGACCAAAGAGCTCTTATACTCACAGTTGATGGATGGATGGAAATGATGGAGGTGATGCTGAAATTATGCCAGCTCCGCCTCTGCGGATTTAGAACTCGGAAGCTTCGGCTCACCGCCTTCAGGCGCGGGTTCTTAAGCAGCCTCAGAGCTTTCTCGCTCCACAACCTTCCGACACCTCTCCTCTTCTCGAGGATTGTGATGAATACCCCTATCCAGACCTTCCTTCCAGCTCTCAATGCAGTCGACATGCCCCTGGAGGGCTTTGCAGCTGAAAGGAAGGCCTTTTTCCTTAAGGTAAGGCAATCCATTCCCGCGTTTTTATGCCTGCCTATATCTACACCAGCAATCGCATGATGATTCAAGTCCCTTACAGAACCGCTGCAATCCGATGCTTGGTTTTCCGAGCTATGAATGCAAACGGAGCTATAAACTCTTGATCTCTGACTTTGTTCTTTACTTCTGAAACTGTTATGCATCGTGTTCAATCAAAATACACTACTAACAGTATTCTCAGTGTCGGATCATCAATAGCACAGCGTACTAGACCTTTTCGGGTAACAAGTCAGAGTTCTACATACGGGAGATGGAACAGCAACGCAGCTTCGACGCAAGATAAGTCGGAAAAGACGTCCGCAAAGAAATCCCCGGTTGAACTAGGGCCCCTTGAGAAGCGGCTTGCTCGAGTGACCGAGGCAACCACGGATCCTTATCCTCGTTACATAACTCCTTCCAATTCAATCACTGTCTCCGAATTCATGCAAAAATACAGCTCCCTAGGCAACAATGAAACATTAGTAGACGACGAAGTCGCCGTAACTGGTATGTCCTGGCCTGCGATGGCTCCGCTATGGATTCCCGTACTTAGATCTATTAGGTAGAGTTCGTACGTATAGATTAGCCGGTAGCAAATTGATATTTTTTGATATCTACCAGTACGGCCAGAAGCTCCAAATATTGTGCAATCTCTCTCGATTTGAGGACGCTGGAAATATATCCAAACCTCTCTTCAAGCAGTTCTACCGTCTGCTCCGCCGTGGTGATTCCTTTGGTAAGCTTTTCCAGATGCAACTTTTGTTAGCTTAAGCTAACCAGATTGCAACAGCTATCAGGGGTAGACCGCACCGCACACAGCGAGGTGAGCTCTCGATTGAAGCGACCCAGTTGCCTCGACTACTCTCCCCATGTCTCCATGATATCCCGCTCGATGCGCATGGACACGAGAACTCGGCATATCCACGCCATGTTCAGATGCTTGGCGACCCGGCTACGGTGGAAGTTATCAAGGCGCGATCTGTCATCACCCAACACATTCGCCAGTTCCTCCTGGATAAGTCATTCATGGAGGTTAACACCCCAATTCTAAACTCGATTGCTGGCGGTGCAACCGCTCGTCCCTTCTACACATCTGCCACCGAGTTTCCGGATCGACAGCTGTCTCTTAGAATTGCGCCAGAGCTTTGGCTGAAGCGTCTGGTCGTGGGCGGTTTCGATCGGGTTTTCGAGATTGGCGCTTCATTCCGTAACGAAGGTAAGCAGCTTTTCACACGGGCCGAAAACGTAAACTAACATGGTCCGGGGTGACCAGGCCTCGACAAAACTCACAACCCCGAGTTCACGACCTGCGAATTCTACCAGGCTTACTCCAACCTGGAAGAGTTGATGAACAACACAGAGGAGCTCCTCTCCGGCCTCGCCCAAGTTCTAACAGCAGACTTCAAGCAGGGCAAAGAACCATCTCCAGCGCACATAAACTTCACCAGGCCCTTCAACCGCATCGACTTCATAACCGGGATCGAAAGAGGTATAGGCCGCAAGATGCCGCATCTTGTTAGCCCTAAAGCGCTCGAGCAAGTCATGCAAATCTTCACTGACCTCAAACTCGAGCTTCCGGAAAACCCTACCCTCCCGCGCCTTGTCGACGAGCTATGCAGCATCTATGTTGAGCCACTCTGCCAAGATCCAACATATATCGTCAACCCGCCTGAGTGTCTCTCCCCGTTATCAAAAAGCTTCATCCACCCCGAAAACGGCCAGGTCGTTGCTGCGCGTGCCGAACTCTTCATCGAGGGCAAGGAAGTCGCGAACATGTACGAAGAGGAGAACTGTCCATGGGATCAGCGCCGCAAATTCGAAGATCAACTGAAGTTTAGCAAGGATGCTAATGAGCCCGGCGAAATTGATGAAGAGTACCTCGCGGCACTGGAGTGGGGTTTGCCACCTACGGGTGGCTGGGGGTGTGGCATTGACCGTCTCGTCATGCTGTATACGAAGACGAAGAGGATCGCGGAAGTTTTGCCGTTTGGGAACCTGAGACATGTCACAAGACGTGGACCTGCTGGCCCGGTAAATCATCCAGACCAGGTTCAGTCTGCAGCTCAAGGCAAGGACTCATGAGTGTAGATAGGTTTATATGGGTTTGGTGTTGATGGATAATCCGATTTGTACTATAGTATGACATATACAACTCCGTGAGACGATGTTTCAATTGACCTCTGCATTCCAGCCATAGAACCTCAGCACAACTCTCATGCGTGTAAAGATTGCAGTTGGGTCTTCGAACGTTGCATGATAACAATGGAGCACGGCAATCATGCCATAGTGAAGCCGCGATACCAAAGTAGCATCAAACCGTTGCAGCGGGGACGGAGCCGGCCGTGAAGCGGGAAAAGAGGGGAAATGGGGAAGAGGGGCCTCAAAATATATATTCTTCCTTATCCTTATCAGAACCCTTGAGAGATCTAAAACAAAATACAAAAATGGTCTCGAACGATATCAAACAGGCCCAGGCCGTAACAGTCAGCCTGCAAGAGCTGATCGACGGTCCGTCAATTCGCACCTTGATTTTTTATATTGACCAAGTCGTCGCTGAACAAAACTAGGTACCGTCTCCTTCGACACCCTCACTGCAGCCTTCGGTCCCTCCTCACTGGGCATAATCGTCGTCAAAGACCTCGACGCCAAATTCCAGCAACTCCGCGCCCAAGTCCTCTCCAACGCGTCTTATCTCGCGGCGCTCGAAAACAATGAGCTCGGTATCTATCTACACCCCCTAACCCCAATCTAAACCGCCTTCCTTGAACCCGAACAAACCAGAACCAACTAACCACCCTCGCGCCAACAGAATCCCTCACCTCCGCCCAAGCCAAATACCTAATCGGGTGGTCCTGCGGCAAAGAAACGCTCCGGTCCGGCCACTTCGACACCCTCAAGGGCTCGTACTACGTCAACTGCGCATTCTACAAGGACCCGTCGCTGCAAGGCGCGCCGGCCGATTCCCACCCCGATCTCCCCGAGTACACGGCGCCGAACATTTGGCCGGATGCCGAGAAGCTGCCGACGTTCCGCAGCGGGCTCGAGGAGCTGTGCAGGCTGATTATCGACACCGCGGTGCTTGTTGCGCGCGCCTGCGATCGCTATGCCGAGGGAAACATTGATGGGTATAAGCCTGGGTATCTTGAGAAGGTTGTGCAGGGTAGTCTGACGACGAAGGCGCGCCTGTTGCATTATTTCCCTACGCCTGATGCTGATGCTGATGCTGGCGCTGAGGCGGATGCTAATGCGGGTGCGATTGAGGGTGAGGACGCGGGCGACGACGATTGGTGCGCAACACACCTGGACCACGGGTGTCTGACGGGTCTGACGAGCGCGATGTTCGTCGACGAGGACGCGCACCCTCCTTCTTCTTCCTCCCCTGCGACCTCGCCCCTCCCTGAGCTTGCCGCGTCGCCGGACCCCAAGGCCGGGCTGTATATCCAGTCGCGCACCGGCGAGGTCGTCAAGGTGAATATCCCAAAGGATTGCCTTGCTTTCCAGACTGGAGAGGCGCTGCAGCTTATTACGAAGGGCAAGTTTCGGGCTGTGCCGCATTTCGTGAAGGGCGCGAAGGTGCCGAAGGGGCAGGGGAAGATTGCGCGGAATACGCTTGCTGTGTTTACGCAGCCGAATCTGGGAGAGGAGGTGGAGGAGGGGAAGACGTTTGCGGACTTTGCTAGGGAGGTTGTTGAGAGGACTTACTGACCTATTGTGTAGGTAGGCTTGGTGGATGTGAGTCCGCGTTGTAAATAGTGTAGTAGCATGGAGTGTCAATTTCGGGTATAATGGCTTGGTCTACAACGTAAGAATATATTTCAATAAGTGATATAATAGTACATTGACCTTGGTGGAATATGCTAGTGCCTCTCATCGAGCATGGTGGGTTTTGACGGTGGTAATTAACAAGGACCCTCAGTCTTCATCGACCGAAATCCATCCTGGTCCCTGCTTTGGAGGATATGAACTATGAAGCGGGTTGACTATTTCCCAGCCCAGTGTGCGTGTTCGGACTTTGTGCCTCAGGAACATAGTCGCCCCCTTCTGTCTCTTCAGTGCCGCCACGGAGCTGATCGATGCGCGCCGTGAAGTCTTCCATTTCGCTATCTTCATTTTCCGATTTCTCGGAAGCCAACTCTCGGCGCCCCCGAAGCTCATTAGGCCGGTCTAATTCTTCCGAAGACTCATCAGTCGAGCTCACAGGATTACTCGTGTCCACAGCCCCAAGTCCGGTACTAACGAGCTTGCTGGTCTTGCCTATCTCCTCAAGGCCAGCGGCACCCGTTTTCATAGACGGCCGTCCAAGCTCGGCCGGCTGCTTTGCGGCCCGGAAATCCGCTTGACTAGCTGTGCCGTCAATGATTCTGAGATTCGCCCTCCACATCTTCACGTCTCGGGATTCGCTGTAGTGGCCGACGTCCTCGCCGTTGAGCGAGTCGATGCCTAGCGTCTGAGTCCGGAAGTCGCCCCAGAACCAGCTTTTGCCCTCAGGGATACGTTCGTCGACGTTTCGTGAGTATTCTCTTGCCCGTAGAATTCCTTGTAGATCGTATCCCACCGCGAGTGAGTTGAATAAAAGCTTCATCGCGTCCGGTTCGTAGCAGCGGCCGAGAATCATATCCTGAGAGACATCTACAGTTGCACCGGAATGCAACTCGTACCACTCGCCGTACCCGCCCATCCCAACTGTGTTGAATACGTCCGTGACCTCGTGTAGTGAGAGAGCCCGAGCCGGTTGTCCGTTGTTTGAGACTTGAGCTCGTTCCATGCTGGGTGTGTAAAGTTTTCCTGAAATGCGGATTTGGTATTTCTCGGCCAGCTGCTTGGACTTGGGGTCGTCATCGCACTCGATGAGTTCTAGTCTGATTTCGTTGACCACCATCACGTCCACCACGGGCGGATTCTGTGTGCTTCCTTCAAACCTGTAGCCTCTTGGTTTGAGACGAACCGCATCCCCAACTGCAAGAAGCTCTGCGCCGATAAAGATGCCCTTGCAATACACCGACGCGTTGGGCCATGTGCCCTTGAAACGGTGTTTATCCAGCAAGCTGAATGATGACATTATGGTCATAGCATGTTCAATCGAAGGGTGAAGTTTCTCGCGCGGGGTGCCCTGCAAAAAGTGTTCGAAGGCATTGAACGGCTTTACGGACTTCAGAGAAACATAGCTGTAATGTAATGAGTAGCTCTTATCGGCGCCGTTGGGGTCAGGAAGAGTTTCGACACGGAATCCAGAGTAGTTTAGGTCCCATTTCTTCTCAGTTCTTTCCACCAGATCTTGAAGAACTGTTTCTTCTGTTGGGATCTGGCCGACAACTCCGACGCGCCACCGAGGCTTTCCCAGCCACTTCTCCTTTGTTGGAGAATATATCTCAATAGACTGAGTGTTAGGATTCCAGACCAAATCCCCGTCAAAGTTAGGGGTCCAGAGTACGAGCTCACCAAGCCGAGGAAGGTAGGAGGGTCGCACGTCGAGAGTCTCCAAATACTCCTCCATTGCAGCTCTCTCAGCCCTCCAGTCCATACTCGCTGGTTCTGAGATAGAATTGTCCAATTTGCCCATTTGTTTTAGCTTTGTGACGGCAAATTTAAAGACGTCCGGCGTGCCTTCACTGTCAACCACACCGAATCCCGGCCTTCCTGGCGGCCTCCCAGGTCTTCCTGGTCCTGGAGGCCGCCCAAGGCCTCTAGTTGATGGCCTACCACGCGGCCTACCACTGCCCGGTGGTCTTCCCGGAGGTCTTCCAGCTGGCGTTGTGTTTGGCGTGCCAGGTGGTCTCCCAACAGCTCTTCCAGGAGGCCTACCGCGTCGAGAAACTCCCATGGAAGCGTCTAATGACATTAGCAGCCAGACATCATGTGTTGAACGGGTCCCAAACCTTTTGATCGTTTTTCTAACTTAGCACAGAGATCACAGAGGCATTTTGTTGTGCCTCCAGTCATAAGATAGTAGAAATGTGGAAAGAACATTATTGTAGAAGAGAAATATTGGCCAACTGGATGACCCCAAAGAAACTTATCACGCTGCGACCTGGGTTAGCTCCGACATGTTTGGCGAAGTTCTTGAATAACTTACAACAGCTGGGTCTGATTTGCGAGGGCGATCGAAAACCGCATAGCCGTCTGGCAGCTCATCAATGACGGCAGTAACACCTTGAATTTTCAATAAAATGAGCCTCAACGTTATATTGGATGCGCAAGAGAGGCGCGAGGCCGCAAAAGTCACCCCAGCCCTGCCTTCGACCAGATGTGGAGTATAATACGCATCCCCGAACAGGCAATGGGAAGGGTTGCCCCCTGACACGTTTGAAGACAAAGAGAACAATTGAGAGAGTTCCCAAAACTAGAATAACATACTCACCTGGTTCATGCGCCCCGGTCTTCTTTAGCCATAGATCCGCGATCTTTTGCCGATAAGAGGTATCATCGGGCCTCCCAAACCTCTCTTCAGTAGGCCATGTCTTCGGATCACCATCACTGAAAGAATGGACAATCGGAATTACCACAGCATCATCACCATATTCCGCGTCTTGCTGTGTGGTATCCATTCTTGAGGGTTCTTGGATGTCGGATTGGGGCTCGGGGTGTCCCCGATACTGGGGTTCTAAAGGTTGGAAATCCATAAATTTCCTAGGCTCAAGTCTCTTATCTCATTCTTCATCAGTGATGTAAGACAAGAAGAGAATGTACACTGGAAAATGTGGTGAGGTTTTGTCTGCCTGTAGTACAAAATCTAAATGGAGAAGTGAAGCTTGTCAGGCAGAGAAGGCCATCATCACGTGATGTTCAATGTAGTGATGGCAGTCATGGAGAGAATAACAATAGACTTTGATAGTATTAATATTGATAGATCTAGGGTGGTATAATGTGTTAGGTATCATGTTATTCTAGGTAATCGTACTCAGACCGCTTGTGTATACCGTTTTAGTTACCAGTTACTTCGACCCCATCTGCCGTACTAGGATTCTCTTCGTAAGGAGGAGGCGCAAGCTCTCCACAGTCGACCCAGACCTTTTGAAGCTCGTCTTCAATTTCTTCTCGGCGTTTCTTCCATTCATCCACTTTGTCAAGACGCTTGCGGATCTCGTGAAGTTCCTTCTCAACACCGAGCTTCTCTTTGGCGGTTCCGATTCTCTCAAATTCCCATTGTTCTCCGTCAGAGCCAACCCCAATTGTAAGGTTGAAAGTATGATACTTCTTCAGAGAAGCCCTAGTAGATATAGTGATTACTGTAATTCCACGGTCCTTGGCCTGCTCGTAGAGTAATCCCTCCACGTCGGAAGAGACGGCCGAAGTTCCCTCGTCGAGGAAAGCATAGCGAGGTTCATGGTAGAAAATCCGTGCCATGGCCATTCGCTGCTTTTCACCACCGCTCAAGACATCCTTCCACTCTTTGCGAGAATCCCATCCGCCTTCACGCGAAGGAAGATAGCCGAGATGAGCATCGTCTAGTATTTTTTGAAGAGCAAAATCTGAAACACCTGCGTCTCGCATATCAATCTCAGTGTGAGGATATATGACTTGGTCTCGTAGGGTCCCAACACTCAGGTACGGTCTTTGGGGGAGAAACATGATCCCGTCAAGTCCGAACCCTCTCGGACGGCTAACGAGACCACGATAAACAGGCCATAGCCCAGCCACAATACGCGCGATGGAAGACTTGCCCACTCCATTTGGACCAGAGATTAAGAGGTGATCGCCCGAATGCACAACAAACGACAGCGACTCGAGCAGTTCATCTCCACCTCGGGGATATATGAATGGTGCAACGACGGGAACCTTTTCGAGGCGTACTCCATCAAACCCATTATGGATTGTCCCCTGGACATCTTCCAACGAGAATGATTCTGATTCGGCGTCACGCGGCGGATAATAAGCATTCGCGTGAACTCTATGAAGAGCAGCAATGAGACTGTACACTCGCGAAGTGTAACCAGCCAGCTCGGAGATGTCTTTGATGCTGTACATCATTCGACCACCAGCGTCAGCCAAAGACAGCATCAGTCGCTTGTTTGTGATGAACTCCTTCATACGACTCCGCTCACGCCCACTAGCTTCGGATGTGTCTGCCAGCTCCATGGCGCCACCTAAACCGCCCCATGCAGGAAGAAAAACGGGTAGAGAAGTAACCAAATACCCAAATGCAGACCAGGAATATTTGAGAATCACATCTTCGAGCATGTTGTAGCGGATTTTAAGACTGTATATGCCTTCCATCCATCGCTGGAGTTCCTTGAAACTTCGGGTTAAGAACACGCGCTCTGTATCGGCACCACCATAGAACGAGATTTCCTCGGCGTTGGCCAATAGTCTGGAATGCAAGCCCCTAAAATCCCCTTCTCTCTTGCCCTCCACAGCCTTCAGTTTCCCAAAAGGTGGTGAAAGCTTTCGTAGGACAACCGCTGTGCTAAAGTATCCTGTGAGAATGCCACTAAGTGCCAATGGTCCCAAGGAGCGGTATAATTGGTAGTTGAAAACGAAGAGGTCCACTAAAGGCTTTCCCATGGAGGAGTAAAGTGCGGCTGCGGCTGAGCAGAACAGGGTGAGATCCTGGGTGATGAATTGATCAGGTCCTTGACCAATACTGCCATCAAGATTCATCAGCTTGTAGTAGTTGTTGTCGCCTGTCAAGTAAAGATCGTGGATATATCTCGTGAGTCGAGTCCGAAACGCGATGGACACCTTTGACTGGAGGAACTTGATCATGGCATTGGTGTATGAGGCGAGTGTGCCAATACCGCACCACTTGACGATACCCCAGCTAAAGGCCCGCCCTTTCCCTGCGACGAGATCCCTGACAATCTCACCATCAAGTCGTGCGATCAACAATGACAAGTAAGTACGTAGCAGCAAGAATAACCCATGACTCATCAGAAGCCCCGTCTCTTTGCTGCTCCATCGAGGCACCATGATACTCCCAAGGCTTAGAAACTGGTGAAGAAAAGCGAGGTTCAAGCCGGGCTTCGTGGTTGGCGGTGGTATTCGACCGGCCGGGTCTTCATCGCCCGTGCGAGCTGACGCTGGGGGATTCAAGAACAGCCTTCGGTGTGCGTCGTAAGTCGTAGGTTTCGTAGGGTAAATCTTGACCTTGGAGGTCAAAGAGTCCTTATACGGCACGTATATAGTGCGAGACCCATCCTTCCCTCTTATCCCAGAGTTCCGGCGTAGTAACCGTTTCCCACGAGCGCGCTCGTTTGCCCTCTCCCGAAACCAGCTATACCCCCCATATCCAGTCCCAATGATTGAAAGGAGAAGCGCGAGCGTGGCGATGACTTTGGTAGCCTTTGATGAACGCCTGATCTTGCTCCGAAACAGATTGACATAGTAGATGTATAGGGCCACGAGAGGATCTTGCGTTTGTCGAAGCGTGGAATGAGCTGCCATTGCGTCTTTCACTCGAGCATAAAGAGCCTCCGTTTATTCCCTGCCCCTTCCGACAGCTGACAATTTAAGCCAAAGCCAAGCCGTTGATGGCCATCGAGATTCAGGCATCTGCAAGACGCGAGTGGTGATACACTATACAGAATGCGAGGAAAAAGTCAAAGACAGCGCTGACGGGCGATAGTTAAAAAGCTGGCGGATGCCAAAGCAGGTCACATTACGCTCCAGTGAAGATGACGAGTGTCGTGGAGTTTTTTGCATGTGAACGACCTCGGGCCCGAACGTGGAGCGCCCACTCTCACGTGTATTCCCCAGACGAATATAAACTGATCATTTGGCGATACACGGTCCACTAGCAAAACTGTGGATTCTATTCAAAGGATAAAAATGCAGAAATCAATGCACCTGAGCTTCCTGTACTTCTTATAGCACCTCGGCCATGTACTGTATTCGTGGTGCGATGAGGGGTTTGGGTCAGCTTGGGCGACAGGTAAACAAGCTGGAGTAAGCTTAGGGATTATTACCTGCACAGGTACAGTTGCTTGCATAGATGCGTAGGTACGGACGGAGTCCTCCGTACCTACCAAGAGCTTTCCAAAAGTTTATGCAAGGATCTATCTGGACAAAGACGCGCATGAATCCGTGACCGAAACCCGGGGTCCTACTCCGTGCTCCGTACTCTCTAGAATGAGGTGCAACCCACAACTGCAACAATTATCAGAGCCTTGGAAGAAGTAAATAGTACTCGCCTTGCGCCCAATCAGAACCACCAAGCAAGATTTCCTTCCTCAGAAGCGGATCTGATCCTGGGAAATCACAGCTACCTCGTCGCTGGCGGCTATCTGGGCGATGTGATTTGGCCGACCCCAGCTTCTCCCAGCCACGACTCGAGATTTCCGCATCACTTTGTTCAGCCTTGCATTGTTGGCCCAGACCAGAGCTTCCAAGTTAATAATAATATGGTAATTTGCCCTTTCCCGCTATGGATTAGATTGCCCCTTTCCGCCTTAATGCCCTATGCGGACTGTCAGCCTCTCACACCGTCTTGCCCTCGCCAACTCAGGAGTAGTGCAATCAAAGCACGAAGCCGAATAACCCGGCAATGCTATCCTGGTAATTCTCCCGCAGTTGTTCGCTCTCCTGTACAGAGCAACTTGTAAGCTTAGACGAGGTGTACTCCGTAAGACAAGGATAGTGGCAGTTCCGCCTTGATCTGATTCTTCTATACTCCGTAATCAAATCGACTAGTCCATCATTGTTACTGTCACCGGTATTTCCCAGTCTCACAGCAACCTTGTTTCTCCGCAGATGCACCACTTACATTGCGGGCTCAAAGAGTCGATGCTCAAGGGTCAAGGTACGCCGGCGCCACGTGATTACCATCCAGACCTCCAATCTTCAGGCTTGACTTTGAACACATATCGATATTGTGGCCGTCCTTGACAAGAAAAGCTGCTAGTCCAAATATATTTTATCCTCATCGTGTCATCGACGACCCTTGAAGGTGCCTTTTCGACAAGTTGAGCTTGCGAGCAATTATCATCTGAAGGCGGTAGTGGCCAAAGAGGCTGGCTTAGCCTTAGGTAACCCAACTCGCCCACGGTCCACGGACGGCCTGCTTGCCTCCTCCCATTCATCCTCATCAGGACCGCTCAATCCAGGAGGCGTCCCTTAACGCACCCTCTGAGCCGCCCTTCTCCTGGCGGAACCCTGGTGGGCCTTTGACTGTGTGATCTTCGACCATTTGCCTCCACGCCTCGCTGTTTCTCCTGCTGTTCCCATACTCGTCGTTCGGTATCTTTCCTCCGTTCCGTTGCCCCCAATGTTCGGCAAGAGCCCAGAACGAAGTCCGCCTCCATCGACTTCGAAGAGCGCAGCGGAGGTGCCAATGCCTATCGCGACGGGCTCCTCGGAGCCGGGTAAGACTCTCTCACCCTCATATCTTTGTTACTGTTGGTACATCTCAATACTAACGTCTCGTTCCCCGTTTAGGTAATGAATCGCCGTCTCAAGGCCGATCCGCGACAACAGATCACTCGGCGCCATCGACTCATCCCGACATCTCTGAAAAAGATCAAGCGCTCTATGTACCTGCTAAGACACCCGAAGTCGCACCCGCCGGCGATACCACTGTAGCTCCGAAAAAACACCATCGACTTTTACCCCTACCGTCGCGGACATCGTTGAAAGCAGACAGGCTATCAACGTCCGACAAAACCCAAGATGGACCACATGACGGTTCCGAGAACACGCTTCGTGGCTCGCGAAGGAGTCTTCTGAGGAGCCGACGGGACAGAAGCAGAGGAAGTAGCATGAGGTCTCGCGAACCGAATCCGGACGAGCCCAGCCTAGAGGAAAACAAAACTGCTAGCCCCGATGCGCGCGATCCAGCGAAATCGGACAGGTCCACGAAACCCCCACGCAAACTCTTTGCCTTTTTGAGTTGCTGTTCTTCTTCGGACGTCGATCCTGAGGATGGTTCTGTTCCTCCAAAGAAGACCTCCAGGCGGTTATCCGCTGCTCAGACCCAACCAACGCCCGAGAAGACAGATGTGAATGCGGCCGACTCAAGTACCGCAGAGTCTAAGGCGCCCAGTTATTTCAAGGACGAGAAGCCTAACTTGACGGTTATATCCGATGAACCATCATCGCACGTTGTTGAAGAGGGTGTTGCGGAGCCAAGCTCACAGCTCGACGGAACAAAGACGGCTACGGCTGTCCCTGATTCTGTCCCTGAATCTATCCCTGAATCTGTTCAGGACCAATCTTCATCGAGCGCATACAACGAGACCCCGTCGCTGGACGTACAGCCATCAGCCCAACCGACGATTGTTGCGACTGAACCCACTTTGCCCGAAAAATCCGACGATCTGACGAATGCGGATGAAATTGTTGCGGAGAGTCCGAACCCAGAGAACTTCCCGGTGCTCGCTCAGCCCGCTTCTCCAGAAGAAGAAACAAAACAGCAGCTCCCACACGACGAGGAGGCAGTGAGATTGCCTCCTCCTCCACCGCTGGGCAAGCAGCCAGAAACTTCCGTTCAAGAAAGAGCGCAACAATGGTTGTTACCTCCGGCTCTACCTCATCTACGAGACCGAAAATGTCTGGTTCTGGACCTCGATGAGACACTAGTGCACAGTAGCTTTAAGGTCATTTTTTCCTACCCTATATGTTTTCACAATTCTTCAGCTGACAGTGTAATTCTAGGTTCTTGAGCGCGCTGATTTTACCATACCCGTGGAGATCGAAGGCCAATATCATAACATATACGTGATCAAACGACCAGGCGTCGATCAATTCATGAAGCGAGTTGGAGAGTTGTATGAAGTGGTTGTATTTACTGCTTCGGTCTCAAAGGTAAATTCCTGGTGCAATTTAGATCGTACGGCTACTTATCCATTTACATTTAGTATGGCGATCCTTTGCTGGATCAGCTGGACATTCATGGTGTCGTCCACCACAGGCTGTTTCGGGATAGTTGCTACAACCACCAAGGCAACTACGTCAAGGTCAGCATAGATAACGTGCGCAATCCATTCAAAGAAATGTACACTGACTTTTTCTAGGACCTTTCCCAAGTCGGCCGCGATCTCCGAGACACTATCATCATCGACAACTCTCCCACGTCCTATATATTCCACCCCCAACATGCGATACCCATCAGCAGCTGGTTCTCTGACGCCCACGATAACGAGCTCCTCGATCTAATCCCCGTTCTCGAAGACCTCGCCGGTACCCAGGTGAGGGACGTTAGCCTGGTTCTCGACATCACGCTATGACATTTGTATCACCATTGCGCGCGACATACCCAAAATAGCTGGACTTTCTCCTTTGTTTGACTTCATACGTCCGGCCACTGCTCTATCTAAACAAGCCGCACGGGCTGAAGACATTTTCCCGCCCTCTTATCCCTGCCGAGATGCATTGGGAGCTTTAGCGCATTCGCGTCCGAATTTAAAGGCGACTGGAAATTTTGCCTGATTATATATGCTGGCGTGCTCTTCTACTTCTTTTTTATCTCCCCCTCAACAGCCGGTTGTTCTCTTGTACACGCTCCTAGGGAGCTGATACCTTTCCTGCCTTTGTCTTTTTGTATCGATCCCCTAAGAAAGTTACCCCCTTTTGCGTTGCATTTTTGCAGGCGTCTGTCTTGGCTATCAGCTGAATTTTTGCTGATCGCATGTATACGCTGTTCGATTTACATTCCCTTGTGCTTGGCTTTTCTTTCCTTATAACAGTCTTTTACCCCATTTTGTTTACCCACGCCCCAAGAGGGCTCGACTTGACCTAACCATCTCACCGAATTCCTTACTTCTTTGTACTTGCGATCTCTCCCACCCCATATCCACAACGGACGGCTGTCATCTTGTTGGCCATGATTTTCATTTCCCCTTGAATTTGAACTTGGAGGCTTCACAAGCGAGTAGCATCTGCATCCATGTCTCCATACCCATGTCTCCATACCCATGTCACAGTTTCTGGCACTTTTCCATAGTTTCTCATCAACCCAGACTTCGATTAATGGTGGCTTGCATGTATATGTACACTGGTGGCGCGTGCTGTACATAAGAAGCGTTCATCGTTTACAATACAGCTTCATGTGTCTTATCATTGCACAGTAGAGGTACTTGGTGACTGCAAAAGTAGTAAGCAGTGGCCATTGGGTATGAGGCCGGGCAAGATGCGGGCCTGATTTGACCAAGCTCGTCCCGCCGCCTTCCAACTCCCGGGAGTCCTCTCCTTCTCCGTCGACCCCCCAAAGACTGTCAAAAATCTCGCCTTGCTCTTTTATTGAGGAAACCGACTGTTACAAAGAGTGCGCTTCACTGGAACATTTGCCATAGCGATTCGAGTTATTGCAGTGACCGCTCTACCGCTCCGCCCCTCCCCCGCCGCATCATACCACAATGAAAGACAGCAAAGGCTGGGATGGGAAGCTACGTGTTGAACCCAGAGCAACAATAACGAACCCAGAAGCTCTAGAGGATCCTGACTACTCCGATTCTGATGCGCCACCCGTGGAGGAGATCGATGCCGACGAGGGTGAGTTCTACTGCCACGAACTACAGACACGAAGAAAAAGAAGACCTCCGAACTGACGCATATTCTGAACTTCAGATCTACTAGAAGATGAGGACAAGGACGTCGAAGTATTACTTGCCTTAAGGAAGCTGCGCACGAACTCCAAGAAGCTTACGAGGTCCTAGGATATCGATCTCGTACATTGTCGCATACACTCGATCCCGGCTTTGCGGTTGGAACGATTCACGAAGCTTCAGGTGCGCCCGCGCGATTTACTTACACTAAATTGCCGGAGAAATACTGATTGTTTGTTGCGGAAAAGCGATTATGTCTGCGTCAAAACCAGATATCACGAATCGAATTACCCTCCGGCCTCGGTGAAACGCTGCAAGAGCTGGATCTTTACGACAATCTCATATCGCATCTCAAAGGGCTTGGCGATTTTCAAAATCTAACAAGCTTGGATCTCAGCTTCAATAAGCTCAAGCATATTAAGAACATCTCGCACCTGACCAAGCTGAAGGACATTTATTTTGTACAGAATCGGATCTCAAAAATCGAAGGGCTTGAGGGCTTGACACAAATCAAGAACCTGGAGTTGGGGGCTAATAAAATCCGAGTTGGTTACTTGAGGGCATTCAAGAAGTTCATAATCTGACTACTATAGGAAATCGAGAACCTCGAGACCCTGAGTGCCCTGGAGGAGCTATGGCTGGGGAAGAACAAGATCACGGAACTGAAAAATCTCGACGCTCTCTCGAACCTTCGCATCCTCTCCATTCAATCAAACAGACTCACGAGCCTCAGCGGCCTCTCGTCGCTCAAGAAGCTGGAAGAAGTCTACGTGTCGCACAACGCCATCACAGATCTCGCTGGCTTGGAGTCAAACACCGCACTTCGCGTTCTAGACTTTTCGAACAACCAAGTCTCGAAACTCGCGCACTTGTCTCATTTGACAGACCTGGAGGAGCTTTGGGCATCCAATAATCAGCTCGCGAGCTTCAACGAGGTGGAACGTGAACTAAGAGACAAGGAGAAACTGCAGACGGTGTACTTTGAGGGGAATCCGCTGCAGACAAATGGACCGGTTGTGTACCGGAATAAAGTGCGATTAGCCATACCGCAAATCATGCAAATCGACGCCAGTACGTTCATGTCTGCTCTTGGTATCGTGGAATCAAAACCACTAACTCTTCCACAGCGTTTGTACGAGTTGCTTGATGACTGCTGGCAATGATAAGATAATGTTTGATGATACTGATATAGGATAATATCTTATAAAGTGCAGGCTTCTGTAGCGTCCTGAGGACAAGTAAATCTTCATCCTAGCCTCAGCCTGAGATATCAATCACGAGTCCGCCCTTCTGCGTTTTCTCTTCGGAAGAGTAGAGTCTTTTCGACCACGGACGGCCTACTCAGTCTAGTTTGAGTCAAGGCGAGGTCGTGACTAGCACGAATGAGGGTGTTTGGTATTAGAGTCATACCCGCGTTTCGGGCTGTCGCACCGCGTTCCCCTGCTCATTATTGAATGAACACGCCGCCCTCACATGTCCAGCTCGGTAGGGCTCAATGTGGCCAGTATCTTGAATGAATTCAGATCTCAATACCACTCTTCATCCCTCATTCTGCACCTTCCTCTCATTCGCCTTTGCCTTTAGTTTCTTCATCTGACTCCGTACTAGTTCCTCCAGCGATTTCCCTTCTGTCTCTCCATCCGCTGCCTCTTCCATCTCCTTTTCCCTCAACTCATTACCTTCCTGCCACAGCTTCATCAGAGAGTCAGCCCGCAGCCGCTTGACCACCGACTTCGTAGAACTCTTTTTTCCCCGGCGTACAGCTTTCTTGCTCGCCCTCGGGGCATCCGCCAGCCCCTCCAACCACGGGCTCTGCCCCTTCAATTGTGCAAGTAGATCCCTATATACAGGGCTATCCGTTTCCTGAGTAAATGAGTCGTGGTACGGGTTCCGAGACATCACCTTGTCGTGCTGGCCTGTCCTGAGAGCGATTTGGCATTCGACGATACTGTCAGGCTCGGCGTCATAGTTGGGGTGGGCGGTGATGGACTCCGTGTCCGCGCTGACGACAATGTCGGTATCCCGCGCTACTGGTTCTGGCGCTGTAGGAGATCGTGAAACGTTGACGCTGAATGGGGCGGATTCCGCTGCGTTGCGCGCGGCGAGCTCGGTGTCGTATATCGCAACGATGCCCCAGCCAGGGCCATCGCCTTGTGAAGCTAGCGGTTTGGGGCTTTCTCGTCGGAATTCGCTGTACTCTGCAGCATCGATTCCATTCCGTGCCTGCCAGCGAGATCGAATTAGCTTGGGTCCTTGCCCTCTTGTCCTCATTCGGCCCTCGCTCGCTGTCTTCGATCCCTCCTCTCTCCCTCCCTTCTGCCCTTCTCCTAACCCCCCGAGAGAGCCTCGCGCATGTGATTCGCGTACCTGTATGTATTTACTGTGTGTCCGCAGCAGCGACGGATTGCGGAAGTGTATGACCTTGCCGAATTTTTGGAGCGCGGCGAGGATGTGCCGCGACTCGGGGATATTGCGGATCGGCCTGCTGGTTTGGAAGACGACGGTGCGTTCGCCAATGGCTTGTATGTTTTTGATGAAGGACATATTATGCTGCGGGCGCCCTTGTGAGCTGGAGAATGATGTATTGGACAGAAAAAAGGGCGGAGCTGGCCGGCCTGCCGGCGGAGATGCATGCCGCGGAGCGAAGCGGGTCTTGGCACTTTGGTATTTAGTCCAGAGTCCAGACCCCAGTCTCCATGAACCACAGCACCATCTCTTCACACATCAGAAGCAACTGAGTATGAGATCTTTGATGATAAAGAGTTCTCTGTTGGGAATAATGGCATCAATGCGAGAGCCAGAGTCAAGGATAACGAGCATTAATAATGACAAACAAGGAGACAATCTAAACAGGCACAATGAGTTGCTTCCTTTCATCACAATGCCTTTCAAGCAACTCGAGACAAGGAAGAAGAAAAGGTATATGAGGTCGGCATGGGCTGCTTCAGTTATACCAAGCTTAACGATAATTGCTACAGTGCGACAGCTCCAATACAAATCCCCCAATTCCCATACGTCTACCAAGAACCGCACAGTACTTACTACCAACTGCTATCCTTTGATACTGACAACAAGATGCCTAACTCAGCCGACCTCGATATATACATTGCCCTTTTCTCAAGTCCTGAGAGCTCCGGCTCGGGCTTCAGCCCATCAGAGCCAGACAACCTAGCTCTCCTCCTTTTCCCTGGTGGCTCTACAAGCGGTGGTACACTGTACACAATCCAAAGCACCCCATTGCAATATGAGTTGTGGTCTCAATCTGCTAACATTGATTTAAGACAGGCTCCCCGGGACCACCTATTTTGGCACGTTTCCTGCTTCCACTACGGGGGGCCATCACGTTGCGGAAGAGTGCGTTCCTGCTATGGTTCAGCGCCTGCGAGACATGGGAGTTATAGCACAGATGACTACGGACGAGGAGGAGGTACGTGCTTTTTATACCCTGCGTGGGCTTTGGGCGGCGTCATGGAGAACAGGAGAGAGGGGTGTTGGACTGGCTGCGCAGGTGATGAGGACAGGCTCAGACTTGGCGGTACAAGGCATTGATACGAGCTTGGAGTTTGCGATGGGGGGAGGAGAGGGGCCCGGTAGATTCAATGTGCTCCTTGGTTGTGTCCTTTGGGTGTTTGGGTTTGGGAGCATAGGGCTGGGGCTTTATGCTTAAGTCCTCTTGCCCCGTGTCAGCTAACTGAATCCTTATATTAGAGTTTGATATACCGTTTTTGAATGCTACAATTGACTGACCATTGTGTCCCTATCCCTTGAATATGCTTTAGTAACCGGTTCTACTTCATCTAAGTTTTATCCAGTATTGTCCATTATATGGCATGTATTTGCATGAATCTAAACTGACAATTTATGCGACAGCGATACCCATCTACCTTAAAAGATAGTAATCGGCAGATCATACTATATCGTAACCAGTTAGCAATTGTTTCCCTAGACGAACATTTTCAGATAAGTAGGTAGTACTCACACTATGAGGGTCATTGAACCGCAGTCCCCGATCCAACGCACTGATAGCCTTGATCTCCTCCTCCTCCAGATCAAAGCTTACAACATCCAAGTTCTCCACCAGCCTCTTGGGATTGTTACTCTTCGGGATAACCGCGATCCCCCTCTGTGTCGCCCACCGGAGCAGCACCTGCGCTGGAGTCTTGCCATACTTCCCAGCCAGACCCTTGATAACCTCATGCTCAAACAGCGGCTCCGCCCCCTCGGCGTGCTTCACATTCAACTCAATGAAGCTCAACGGCCCGAACGACGAGTAAGCTGTAATTGAAATTCCCTCGCGCTGCGCAAACGCCACAAGTCGCTCCTGCGTCAGGTACGGGTGGTGCTCGATCTGCAGCGTCGCCGGCCGAACCCTCGCATACCGCAATAGATCCAGCAGCAGTTGCGCGCTGAAGTTACTGATACCAATGCTCCTGGCGAGTTTCTTATCGACGAGTCCCTCCATGGCGGTCCATGTCTCCTGGATCGTCGCCTTGCCGAGCTCGACCTTCCCGTCTGCGTTCTCCCAGCCAGGCGGGTACCGGACCTCGGGATCGACGTATGGCAGTGAGACAGGGAAGTGCACGATGTAAAGGTCAAAGTAGTCAATGCCCCAGTCCGCGAGCTGCTTGCGGGCAATGGGCTCGACGCGCTCGCCGTCGTGGAAGCTGTTCCAGAGCTTGGAGACGATGAAGAGGTCGGAGCGGGTCACGAGGCCATCTTTGATGGCGCGGGCTACGCCCTGTCCGGCTTCAACTTCGTTTCCGTAGTCTGGTAGACTGTCAATCTCTGGATATCCTGTCTGGGATTGGGAGTGAGCTGTACGCACCGCATGCGCCGTCAAACAGGCGGTATCCGGCCTTGATGGCCTCGTAGACTTGGTCTGCGCAGGTGTCGTTGTTCACCTTCCAGAGACCGAAACCCACGAGGGGCATCTCGTAGCCGCTGCTGAGCTTGACTGTTGGGGTGGACATCTTTACTAGTCTAGGTATTGTCTGTGAAGTTGTCTTGAAAGAAGGAGCAATGGGTAGGTAGAGAGTAAGGAAGAGAAAAGGGATTTCAAGAACAAACGAGAGCGAGGGCACCCCTCGCAAGAGATATTTTACCCCCCATGGCCCCTCCGTACCAAAAGGATAAAGTGAGCCGTGATTTCGTGAAGAGCAGGTGGGATTGTGAGGAGGCTAAAGTGGCCGGTTGTATGCGCAGTGGGGATGGAGTCGCCCGCCGGCTAAAATGGACGCCGGATAAATTGGCCATCAACTCAGGATTGAGCCCCGACGAGAATTCCCGCCTGTCAAAGGCAGAAAAGGTATCTTTAAGAGAGTATTGAAGGAGGGCTCGGGTTATTTTGTTCAATTAGAGTCTAAGCCGTTATGCTAGAATTGAAATGGATATTAAGCTGACGGATAAGTATCTAGAAACGAAAAGCATCGAGTATAAGGCTCCACATTATAGTACAGAAAGTAACCAAGACAAAAGACGAAAGTGGGGCAGCAGGGAATCATAGAAGAGAAGGGAGCAAGAATAAAGAAGAAGAAGAAGAATATAGAGAGATTGTACACTTTTGTGCAGCCATGATTATCATTATGATTACAGGTGCCCGCCTTATACAGTGTGGCCCCAATAGGTCTCCCGCCATGGAGATTGGATCGGGTGAGGTAAAGAAGGCTAAATAGCCTCGACTGCAGTATGTTCGGCATATGCTGAGGAAGTATGTTCGGGGCCCGCCCCGTTCATACTGGGATCACCAGACAGCCCTCCAACAATGCCGACGAGATCATCCGGAGGCAGTAGCCCCTCAAAGCTGTGGTTCTGGTGCGACCCGCGCGATAACATCGCGACGGAGTGATCAGCCGTTGTATATGGAAGATGGTGGTAGTTGCCGCCGCTGGTGTCCCCCAGTATTGAAGTACTTGGGGTAGACCATGGCGCATGGCTGTGGCTGATCTCGTCGAGTGGCTGATTGCTTGGGACAAAGAGATTGTTCAGTCCAGCGGTGCTGGTGTGGTTGTGCAAGTTCCCTTGATGGTGGTGGGATGGCACATAGTGGTTTTCGTGGCCGAGACCATAAGACCCGAGGTTGGATGGTAGTGAGAGGTCGGGGATCTGGAGCATTAACGGTGCGCCGCTGGATATGTTGGTGCCTGTGGGCTGGCTGGATACTTGCTGTGTGAGGTTGGGGAATGGGTCAAGCACGGAAGTCGAGGCTGTTTTATCAGATAGCCCTTCTTCCGGTTTTGTGATGCTGTTCAGAAAATCGAACGTCCCGGCGGAGTTGTACAGGCTATTAACATGGTCGTGAGAGGGCTGATACAGAGACCAGGAATGTTGGGAGGGGGCGGCATGATGAAGCAAGTCATGGTGTGTAGGGGGTGCTTGGTATAGATTCGGAGTGGGCTTGCTTAGCAGGATTGATTCCAGAGATAGAGGGGGGAGGTCCATTGCAGTGGTTGGTCTAGGGCTATTGGTCAGCCCGCGGTCAGGTGAAGTAATCAGCTTCCGCCATGTCGTCGTGCCGACCTCGTTAGGTCGAGTCTGCCGAAATTTCCAGATTATGATAGCCATTCGCTTGCTTTCTTCAGCGGGCGAGCCTGGATGATTGCTCTGCAAGCGCCGGAGGCTAGGAGGGACGGTAGCCCGGATCTCCTGGACTGCAGTTAGAGAATGGAAGTACCGCCGCGTACGATCATCAGCAGCATAGTGATGGACCGTGCCCTCGGCTTCCCGCTTATCTTGCGTCAACTTCGTGAAGGTTTTTGCCCACCACGATGATTCGAATGGCGGCTTGACCTTTGTCGTCTGCGGCTGGGGGAGGTTGTGGTATGCTTCCATTGTGCGCCTCCCATCTTCGTAAATGTAAGTGCTACACGTCCAGTCCTCCATCTGGTTGACCATCGGCGCGGTTCCAGATGATTTGTTGCCAATGTCAAGTTCCAGGTGGATCCCTAATCTTGAACCGATGGGAGGAAAGTCGTCCATCAGCTCAAGGTTGGTCTCGAGGAGGATGATCTCGCAATTCAGTGGGTCGTTCACATCTGAGATTGACGAGTTCAAGTGAGGGAAAGACGTTCGCCAGTTCTTCAGATCCTCCAGTGGCATTGGCGCTTGACGTTGGCTGCCTTGGAGGCGGGTATACACATGATACGCATCGTCAATACGATCTGGCTTGTTTGGGGCGCTAACCCACATGTCAAAGCTTAGGCTTTGGACTGGATTGTAGTTGGTGTCTTGTTGGGTGGAGGAAGAAGGATACTGAGGAAGCTGCAAATCCGTAGAGTAAGGAGGCACCAGCCTCATGGGCTCGGAGTAGGAAGAGGTGACATGAGTATCATAGTGGCTCGATGGCAAATCGTCCATTGAGGTCCTCCACCTAGGGCCTACCGGCTGTGCTTGGGCGGCTGATCGTTCTGCTTGTTCCCGAACAAGTCTTTCCCCTGCGGAATAATTAGAGCAAGATCATAAGAACAAGTACGCCAAGGAACTTACAGTCAGGGTCGCCCTTGAGAAATGAATCAAGTACTTGCAAGTGACTGGAAACTTGCTTCCTGGTCCTCCGCTTGCCGGTCAGTTTGTAGATATATTCCGCAATCAATTCGTTTCGCCCGTAGGACTTTCCACGCTCGGACCACTTTCGCCTGCCCATGGGCGGGTTTGCCTCAAGAGCTAAAGTCGAGTTTCATTAGCCACTTGCTAATATAGAGAGAGCAGCTGCTTACCTTGCTGGAAGGCATCTTCCAGTTCATCAGACCATACTGGCTCCCCATCTTTGCCGGTGTCCCGACGTGGCCGAGCCCTATACTCAAGATACTTTTGTGACTTCAGATAGCTCCTTGCCCTCCTAGATCCAACATATGATGAACTGTTTGACTGAAGACGTCGCAGCTTCTTCACCTGATAGCGATGGCTTAGAAGCTGGGGATGGTAGAGACCAGAAGTAGCAGTCGGCAATGGATGGCTTGGGACAGGGACAGGAGGATGAGGGTACTTGAGAGTGTAGTACTGGAGAGGGTCATCACGTCCAATGGTATCATGGTGAGCAAGGCTGTCAGAGTACGCCTGTACGTTCCCAGACGTATTCTGAAGAGCTCTGTCTGAATGGGCTTCTATGCTCTCCAGAGCTGCTTGGGTTTGGGATACCATGCACTCGGATTGCCAGTCGGTAGCCATGGAGCAGGCCTCGAGATTTGCTCTCAAGAATGAGAACAAATTCCAAAGATGATGTGTTGAGAGCCGTCCAAATGTTTGCCGTCTAGCAAAGAACGCAGAAGGTAGCAAAACAGCAATGAAGAACGTGGATGCTTAAGGAGAGAATGTAAGAGCCTGGGAAAGAGAATGTGAAAGCGAGCAGCATGATGTTTATACAAGAGAGATCAGGAATCCCCCTGGAGAGGGGGGGGTGAATGTATCCCCAGTAGTAGCATTGCTCGAACACGCTGCTTGTTTGGGGGGGGTACATACCCCTCTAGGGCAACATGGCCTGGTTCCTCAAGGCGGAGGGAACTCCTGCTGCGGTTCACGCGTAGAGCCAAGGTCACGAAGAAAGGCAGACAGTGACTGCCCTGCTGCAGCAAATCAGACGAGACGAACCTCGAAGGAAACCTAAGCAAGGGGGTACTCAGGGAGCACCGTCCTATCAACGAGCGTTCGGAGATTTTACGGTGAGCAAGATAGCTGTCGAACGACCGTAGAGATGAGTGTCGATAGAGCCATCAGTGGCAAGATTGCTCTGAGGAATGCAGCAGCTCGGTCGACATTCGTACATCGTCATGAGAAGAATGTCGAGGGTGTTACGAAGAATAGGACCGGAATGTAAGAGAGCACCGTCCCTAGCCCTAGGAGAACTCGGAATATCCAGGGTGCGAACACCTAGTTGTATAGGAGTTAAGGAGACATTGACATTAAAAAGAGATCCCAAAGAGATAGCAATGGGATACAGGGTATCTAAGTTTCGAATGCACGAGTTGACGGCGCTGTGCAGGACGCGTATGTATGCAGGTACTGACAGGAACGTGTTCGCTGCTTCTCTCCGGGACGCAAGGGATGATATCGCGAAGGACCGAAGGTCAACCTGCTTTTTGTACCTATCGACAGGGAGAAGGGACTCTAGCTTTCGTCGTCCTGGGCCCCTACAGTGAATTTCTTGCGCCCGGCTCCCGTGAGCTTTTGGAGTTTGACCCTGTCCACCTGCTCTCCTACCTTCTTTTCGATCCTTTGGATCTCCTCCTCGGCATCGATGGCCTCCTCGTTCGCGAACTCCAGTACTAATCGCCTGCCTAGAAGATGGGTGTTCTTCAGGGCGTCCATGGCATTTTCCGCTTCGCGAGCGCTTACAAAATCAGCAAAACCGAAACCACGAGCAGACCGATCGAACTTCTGAGGCACCCGCACGGACCGCAACTGGCCATATGCCCCGAAGAGCGATCTGACTTCTTTTTTCGTGGCCTGAAATGGTAAGTTCTTGATGATGATCTTGGTTCGTCGGGCGGCAATTTTCTTGGCTGTGTCGTCTTTCCTTCTTTCCTCTGCAGCATCCATACCCTTATGAGATGCTCTTACGACCAGTGCGTGTCGATCAAGGGTGTAGCCATTCATCACAGCAAGAGCAGCCTGAGCCTGAGCCTTGGTCCTGAAGTCGGCGAAACCAAAACCCATACTGAGTGTTTGGCCGGGGTTCTTGGGATCGGGCTTAGTCTTTATCCTGGCAGAAACAAAGCCATCCAGTGGTCTGAATGCTTCCACCAGTGATTGATTAGTTGTAGAAAAGTTGAGGTTCTTGACGAACAGCGTCGCGGTAGCCAAGTTTTCTTCATCACCTTCTTCCGCAGCAAAAGTATCCGCGGTCGAAAAGCCTTGTGAGACGGCTTTGGCCTCTGGCAGGGGATTCTGTGGAGGAACATTGGCCTCGAAGAGATTTTTCGGCGCCTTCTCCAAAAATATGATCGAGTCTCCGAGTTTGCGGTATGCAAGGCTCTTGAAAGCTTTTTGCGCTTCGTCCGGCCGGGAGAATTCCACAATGGCTATGGTGCCGCTCGGTGGCATCAAGAGCCTAGTGATGGTTCCGAAGGGCTCAAACAACTTGCGAAGGTCTTCAGTCTTCGTACCATATGAGAAGTTCTTTACTAGAATGGCGATGTTTCCGCGCTCTCGCTGTTTGAAAGCATCCAAGTTTACACCGTTCGCTTTGAAGTAAGCTTTCGTTTCTTGAATTACATGCGTTTCAGCATGCGCCTGCTTGACTGCAGCATCCGACGACGTGGGATCCAGCAGATCGGATTTGGAGACACCAATTCGCTCAGCGACGGAAGACATAACGGCATCGGCCTAAATAAATTAGTAAGCGACAACTTATTCTGCCAAAGGACTCTGCTCACATTCATGTACAGCGAGTTCCAGCTAAACGCCGAAGAGGAAGCACCTTGCTTTCGCTTGATCTGCTTCTGTTTCTTCAACGGTAACTTAGAAAGCTCGTGCTCGTCCAGCTTGTGCGTCTTCTTCTGTGATGCCGGCAGAATATGTAATAGACGGCCTTGGAAATGTTTCCCATCCAGGCCTTTGTACGCCTCCACAGCCGCGTCAGGATCGATGTACTGGACGTACGCAAATCCCTTGCTGGTTGTGCTCCTCGTATCAAAGGCAACATGGATCTGAGAATTGAAACATTAGCAAAAGTTTCAACACGGTGAGACGACAAGTCAAATAGAGAGGAAGCTGCTTTATCAGATAGCGAGAGGCATCTACTAAAATTCTCTCTTCTGATTTTCACATCATTTGCCTTTGCATCGGATGTCCCTATCAGGAGTATATCATCATTCAAGCAGGGGGGTATACGATAAGGCGTGTTGGGTAGTGGGATGAAGGGGGAAAAACCAGTCTCTTACCTCTTCGATTTTGCCAAAGGGCGAGAACAAGGGTTCGAGATCGGCCTCCTTCGTCTCGTACGACAAGTTTCTGATAAACAATCGTGCGGAGATGCGGATGTTTTCGATGTTCGTATCAACTTGCGGAGCTGTAGGCGCCTTCACCGGCTCAGCAACCGGGGGTTCCTCGGGACTCGAGACATCGGGCGCGTCATTATTCGAATCGGTCATTGGCGTATCATTGTGGACTGATGCAGGGCGAGCGGGAGGCGCAAACGTTGACTGTTCATCTTCGTCCAGCAAGCCCAGGAGACGACTTGTCTTCGAGCGTAGCCAATCCTTGTCAGATACAGGAGCCTGCTCCTCCTTCTCCTCCAGGATCTTCTGTTCTTCCTCAGCCGTTTCAGGCTCGGGTTGAACATCGTCTCCATCAGCTGCCGGTGGCCGACCAGCATCCACTGAAGCATACGAGTCTTCGTTAGGATCCTGGCCCAACTTAGCCTTCTTCCTCTGAGCGTAGGTCAGTTCCTCCTTGTCATCATCAACAACATCGGTAGGCTGCTCTTGTGGCTGTGAGTTGGCCTCAATAGGACTGGGAAGTTGATCATCATTTGCCCATGTTCGGGTCTTGGAGCGTTGCTCTAACAGGGAGAGATACTCTTGCGTCTTGGCGTCCTTGACAGGTTCCCCGTCGCGCTTACGCTTAAGAGTGCTTTCGGAGGCATCATCGGGCAGATATCTACTGTCCTTGCGGGATTTGTGATCATGAGCAGGTTCTGCGTCAATCTAATTACTGGTCAGTTACAAGACCACCTTGACTGGTCAGCGAGCTCGACGGGGAAAACAAAACGCAGATAGACAGGAAGAGAGACATACCGGCTTAGCAATGTCTACTGAGATCTTGGACATCTTCATGAATGTCTTGTTGAAGTAAGATACAGCTTGCTGGGCAACCTCGGAGCTTTTGAAGCCCACGAAGCCAATCCTCCGCTTCGGCAGGACGTGAGCATCCGTAACCTGAAAGCGAGTGGCAAAGTGTTTTTTGAGTTGGTCATTGGTCAGAGTTGGCGGGAGGCCAGAGACAAATACTCTTGTGCTCTCCATGGTTGTGCGTTGAGCCTTGACTCGTGTGAAGAGAAGGTTGTAACCAGAAAACTTTTTGGCGACATTTTTTTTCTGCTTTCATAGAGCCGAGGGCGGTGAGAGAGGTGGGAGGTGGTCTGTGCATGTCGGCGCGGAGTTTCACGCGCAGCCCAAACATCGAGTCGACCATCGAACTACGCCCCTTGAATTAAAGATCTGATTCATTGCATATTCTCATCATCACAAGCTCCTTTACTCGAATTGAATATATTGTTGATATCGTCCAATCGTTCTCAAAATGGCCTCCGAAAAGAAGGACAAGCTGGAAGGTACGAGCGGACCGCTATACAAGCTCCTCTCCGGTTTGACTAACATGGCTTCTAGCTCAAATCAAGTCCGTTGACATGGTAGGTGCACTCTGGCCCCAGAACGAAATTGACGCTCACGATATGTTAGTCTGAGGACATGCAACAGGAGGCTGTTGAAGTTGGTACGAATTCTTTGGGTGATATACGAGAATGAGGCTGATATTGTTTAGCTATCGACGCTATGGAGAAGTATCACATTGAGAAGGTAAATTTTCTTGATTCTCTCTCTGGCTCATCTGTTGGTGGATCCGATGCTAACGGTGCCTAGGACATTGCTCAATACATCAAGAGAGAAGTCCGCGACCCGAACCCACACCTAAGATGACTCGAAATCTTACAAGGAACAGTTTGACTCTCGCAAGGGCGCTACATGGCACTGTGTTGTCGGACGGAACTTTGGAAGCTTTGTGACACATGGTATTGCCGCTGCGCAGACGATGCTGGATATAAGACGCTTGCTGACTGCCGCCTCCCAGAAACGAAGCATTTCATATACTTCTATCTCGGACACTGCGCCATCCTCCTCTTCAAGACGCAATAGACCTGCGATTGTTCTACCGCCCCTCACTTAAGCCGAAAGGCACCCAAACGCGCTCTCCGGATTACACCATGTACTTCAATCCAATACCACTTTACACGATTCCCCAACCGCATTGAGAGGTTGCCTCGGGCAGAGCGATCAACAACCCCTTCAGCATGCGATTTTTTGTTGCTAAATTATATCATTCGGTGTTATTATTGGTAAAATTTATATCCGAACTATACTCGGCATATCTATGTTTCACTTATCCGTACTTCGTATCCGGGCGCATCAGCGACTACGTAAACACGCACACTAGACGGGGATGCAACCTTACTTTTCATTCCTTCCTAGCTCTCTTAATGCTCTGCGATAAATAAATGCCAAGTCAAGGCAGAGTAATCCGGACCGCACGTGCGCTGCAACACTCATAACCGCCAAGGCCCGAGCCACAGCGCCACACGTCAACACCCTTTCTTTAACTGCTGCCTTCTACCCAACTCAAACCACCGCAAAACCTAAAACATTGCGAGATTACTGTTCCAGAGAAGCCAGCCAGCCATCCTAGTCGCAAAAATAGGTCTAGCACCATGGCTATCTGTATCACCTTCGGAACACATGGTTCGTACAATCCTGGACCCTGGGTCCTCGCCATAGCCCTCATCCACCTGTTCCATAAAGAACGGAGGAACCATCCGCAGTGGACTTTGATATCCCCCACCGGATTCTGGAATACGTCTATACTCCATGCTGACTGATCTATAGAGTTCACGTCCATGCTGGAGGGATATGAGAATGTCAGAGCTTATTGCTACAACTGTATGTTTACTGTATCCTGCCCTGTGGAAGTATGAACAACTCTACGGCTTTCCTTACCCGTTGGCTCTTTTTTTTCGCGCGGCTATAGACCAGATTGAGCTCACTCACCTTGATGCTCAGAACCTGCTGGGGAAGTACTAACAAAGCTGCATACAGGTAACCATTGGAACGGACATTGCTTGACTAGATGGTATGCCGTGCCCTAAGTATCACAAACATTAGCCATACAACTAACAAAGCGACCGCAGGCCATTCTTCACAATCTGCTTCATTGTATGAACCCGTCCTACTCTAAATAATCTCCGATCCTTCGACCTAGTTATCAGAAGCAGAGAAACTGATGTGCCTACCACCCACAGCCCGCCATCCCATTAGCAATGCACAAGTACAAGGAAGTCACATGCTACACATGCCGATTTACCCAGGACTTGCGGTATGTCCTATCCCAAGCGATTAAGGATGTCTAGCGCCTTTTTACTGACTAATGAGAGCAGCGACCGCCCCGACATCAATCCTGACACGCGGCCACCTCCAAATGCAGGCTGGGGACCACAGCCTCCGCCGCAGGCCCATTTCGCTGGGCAGCAGCAGCAGCAGCAACAGCAAATGCAGTATCCTCCTGTAGCCTCTGGCGCTACGTCGCCTCCGCCGCAGCAGTATGCGTATAAGTGATCACGGGTATGGAGTCTTATGGTGGTTGCCTCCCATGAGTAGGTGATTAGGGCAGAGTCGAGTGTCTTATGATCTACTGGTGCTTGCTTGCTTTTTTTTTTTTCAATTTGATACCTACCTGTCAGGTCTGTTATGTGGTCTGTTTGGATGATAAGGGCGTGAAAGGCTTCTTCTCTTTTTGCTGTTTTGTAACTATATATTTACGATTTGTTAACGATTATTGGATTGGGTTTGCTAAGATACCGGTAATGGTAGCTTCGGTTACGGCCTGAAAAGACGAATCATAGAAAGCAATGGGTATTCCTCATAGCGCATGGTATCTTAGTAAAGAAACCAGCCATCTAAATGGCATATTATATAGTCGTCAGATGAACGAGTGGGGTATAAAAGCAGGCAATGCGAAAGAAGCAAGAAGCAAGAAAGCTAGTCTAGCCCGAAAGCTAGCTAGTCACATCAACATCATGAAACACATCAACAAAACACCATCACTTCCCAACAACCTTCTCGCTCGGCGTAACAGTCCCACTGGCCTCACTCTCCTCGTTCTCCTGTCTCATCCCCTCCAACGCATCCCTCCTCCACGGCTTCCCCCTCACATCCATCATCATAAGGCGCGCAACCCTCATCATACTACTGCGGCCCTCCCAAAGCGGGAAGAGGATAACACCGAAGGCCGTCCCAAACAGCCAGATAATGCCAACAACAACCCACCCCGTGAAGAACTTCTTGCTGAAGACATACCCGGAGCCGTACATGGGGATGGGCCAGAGCAAGAGGAAGCAGACGACCATGCCGATGGTGAGGCAACGCGAGATGTACGCGGCCTTGTTGAGCTTCTTGATCTCGTCTTCTTCCTCCTGCGCCTGGGACGGCGGGTGGTTGTGGGTGGGCTGGATGAGTTCGGGGTCGACGTCCGCGGCGGCCGCGACATCCGAGTCGTCGACCTGGCGGATTGCGCGCATGGACTCGTAGTCGTAGTTCTGCGGGCCGAAGAGGTATGTCAGGACGGGCGAGAAAATGACGGGGCTGAGCAGGGCGGCGACGTTGCCTGCGAGCATGGGGTAGTTCGCGCCGGTGGTTTCGACGGTGAAGGTGCCGTACTGCGTCTTTGTGGTGACCAGCCATGCGATGAGGGACATAGCAAGACCGAGGACCGGAGAGGCTGCTGCTGCGATCCAGTTTTGCCCCTTCCAGACGAGTGTCATTGCGCCTGGGAACACGGCGGACGAGATGATGACGCCCATGAGGAGGTAGAGGTAGCCCATTCCGACGCCGGCGTAATGGAGGCCTGTGGCGAAGCCGGCCATGACGATGGCGAAGACCACGCAGGAGAGGTGCGAGATCCAGACGAGGCGCTTGCCCTTGGCGACGGGGTTGATGTAGGCCTGATAGATGTCGTAGGTGAAGATTGAGGAAACGGCAATGAGCTGTGCGGAGAAGGCGGAGGTGACGGCCATGAAGATCATAAGTGTTGTGCAGACGGCGCCGCTGTAGCCGAGGAGTTCGACGGAAGCGAAGGGGAGGACAAGGCCGGCTGTTACGTCGACGGAAGAGATGCGGCTGGTTCCTTCGAGGGCAAGCGCGGAGAGACCCATTGTTGTTGCGCAGAGCCAGGGAATGGCGAACCAGCACAGGCCGCCGATCACGTAGCCGGGGAATGCGTGGACGGGGTGCGCGGCGATAGCTTTGTTGTAGTAGCCGTTGTCGAGGAAGACGGTGCCGAAGTTGCCGACCAGGTTGATGACCCAGAAGATGCCGCCTTCTTTGGAGCGCATGGTGAGGTAGCTGCCTTCGGCGTTGCCGGAGACTGGGTTACGCTGGGCAGCTTGGACGAGGAGGTCGTAAATTTTGCCCGGGGAGCCGAGGCGGTCGTTGGTTGCGTAGGCGGAGAAGGCGAAAATGAAGATGATGACCACGATCACGACGGTATGCATGTAGTCTGTAATGAAGGTTGCTTTGATACCGCCGAAGAGGGTGTATAGCACCACGCCGATGGGGAGGAGGAAGCAGGCTGCAACGACTGGGACGCCGGTCATGGAGTTGAGTACTGCGGCGCCGCCGGTGAGAAGCATGGCTGTGACGAGGATGTTGGTCATGAGGCAGAAGACGATAAAGACGATGTGCACAGCGGTGCCGTAGCGGGCTCGTATGGCTTCGAGGAATGTGTGTGCGTTGGGTGCTCGTCTCTTAAGCTCGATGGCGAGGGTTGCGAACAAGATGATCTGAACGCAGGCGCCTTTCGACTATTAGCATGCTCTCGTGTAATAAGAAGAGTATACCAACCAGATGCGTAGAAGAAAGGTCCTGAAGTGCCGTACTGGTAGGCCACGGCCGTGGATTGTAGAAGAGTAGCTGCCCAGGTCCAACTACTCACAACAGCAGAGGCCACCAAGCCAGACTTGACACTTCGCCCGGCCGTAGAGAACATTTCGGATGTGATGACCTCATGTTGATACCTAAACTATCAGCCATAGCCTAAGGAGCTGGTGAGACAGGCCATACCTCTTGAGAGACCATGTAATGAAGATCATGACCAGGGCAAAGGCAAACCCTAACCCGATGATGATTCCATAGCCAAACCCTTGGGTGAGCGGAGCAGTGAACTGGACGGTCTCTACCCCCGCAGCATCTGGGGCAGCTATAACAGCAACCATTCTGATAGTTGGAGAACCGGCAACCTGGTAGAAAGGAGGCTACTACGTAGTGTGTCCCAATGATTTGTTGTCTGCAGCTTGTGTAGGGCAAGAATGCACAGCAGGATACTGGCTGATATAGGAGCTTAAATCTCCGATCCCGCAGAGTCCACGATCAATCAGGATGACTGGGAAGCGCGATAGACAAGAGATAATTGGCGATGCAATGATAAATAAGACCGAGGGGCCTGATACAAGGGCCCCGGCCCCGGTCCAACCCCGGGGATGCATTGATAAGGACGCCCATGTTTCGTAATAACGACGAAGCTTGGCAGTGTTCTTTGTTTCCACTGGAGTCGTTCAGAGGCAGGGTCTTGAGGAGACACGAGAACAGCTGGAACAGTGATTGAGCTCAGGATGGGCTGTTATCGTGGTAAACGAGGAGTACTTGTGATTGGTGAACTGCGGGCTTATCAGCAGTGCTGCCTGGCCTCCCATTGGACGGGGGGGCGAGCTGATAAGCGGGCCCGACAATAGAACGGGCCGGGCATGGCCGTCGCGCGCGTTGAGGTCGGTCATTCTCGACGGTAAAGCTTGACTGCAGATAACGCTGTTACTCGATGCTCCCACTAATCCATCCTGTGCTCCCCACATAGGGCGTGGTCTGGGTGTCTCCGTGGAAGTGCAGGTGCCTAATGGCGTTAGTAAGGCTCTTGCATGCCGGGGAATACCTAGGGTATATGCTCTTCTCCCAGTGCACTTATCATGCAGCTCAGCCTGCTCTGGCTCTGTACACCCGCCTGGTGGCATCTGTGATCTCAGTGAGATGGCACAGAAAGATGAGTGGCTCTTAAACAAAAAACGACGGTCTAGACTCGATGGATGCCAGGACCCTAGAGCCAGATAGCTCCCAAGGCTTCCTTGTACTTACAGCATGGTACTGGCCCATCGTTCCCTCGTGGTAAACCCCCCAGATCCATCTGCAGGCGCCGCCCTTCACACCAGTAGTACTGCAGACCTACGCTCCCTGGATCGATCTATGCACCATCCCACGAGTCAAACCTAGATAGAAGCTGCAGGCGTAGGCACTCAACATTGGCCTGGGCATGGGCAGCAACTTGCAATTGCCATTACCGCGTTTGCCAGTGGCTGCCAAATCTAGATCCTTATCAAGCCCCTCCCCTCTTGCCTGTCATCCGCTCTGCGGCCACATGGACAGGGACCCTAGGCCTAGCTGACCCGGTGGCTTGGGGCGGCCTGGTGGGTTTGTTCGACCGCACCAGGTTCCCCGGTCTAATGATGAGACGCGCATGATCAAAATGCAATTTTGAAGGCATGAATAACCGAACAATCACTGTCCATATCGGGCCTGTGTTCTGGACTTCCAATTGCATCACGCCGACATTCATGATAGGATAAGCGGCTGTCATAGTGGGCTAGGGTCCGTCCCTGACACTTCGCAGCCCGCCGATAGCGGAGACCAGGATACCTTAGGATGAATCTTGAGCAAATCGAGATCAGATGGGCGAGACTACTATACAGATGCATTGTTCCCAACTGTAGCTAACTTGACTGACTCTGCATTAACCTATTGCCATTCCGAGCACCGAATGCAAACAAAAAAAAAAGATCAACGCGAAATGTGAATACCCATACTGCAGACGGGTATTGGCTCTAAAGGCTCGAGCAAAGAATAATTCGGTTTCAATATGCGGTTCCCATGTAGTGTGCTTCCCAAGCTCACCGGCGCGTGGAACGAGACAGAGGGTGGAGTAAAGGGGTATATGGTTTTCGAAGGTTCAGGAAATATTGAGTATATCGTTTCGCGCTTTTTGGCAGTCGATGCATCGCAGAACGAGCGGCGGGCATGTTCATCGAGTAAGTGACCACAGTTTTTACCAGATCAGAACCAGGTCTCTCAGATGAACGCCAGTCTCCGTCTGCCTGCAGCAAGATCAATTAATCCCAGATAAGACTGGACTGCGAAAATAGGCGATAGGCCGATCACGACTCTGCGCTCACGAGGAGAACTTGCGGGTAATTTTGGCGATGACTGGTAAACGAACACGGATCAGACCTAGTCGCGCCAAATCTCTTTGGGATGAAGAAAAGCACATACCATGCAGGCCAACAACGGAGAAAATGAAGCCCAAGCTAAGAACCAACACAACGACAGGGTCGACCCTCAGACCGGGGCTCTCATCCGTGTAGAGCTTGAGCATGGTGCTGGAGGAGCCACCAGCGCCGGCGGAGCGAGTCGAGCTAGGGCGAGCATTTCGGAGAGACTCCTTGTGGTCGGCGGCAGCGCGGCGACGCAGAGCAGCCCGGGGACCACCAGGGGGGGTAGGAGATGAAGGGCGGTTGACGGAAGAGACAGCGGAGGCGGCGCCAGCGGACTTGGAGTCAGGGCCAGACTCGGCACCAGAGGTCAATGGGGAAGCAGCGCGGGGAGAAGACTAATTTGGAAAACCCGTATTAGCATGGGTGACCGAATTGATCCCTTTGAGAGGGACTGCGAACGGATTCGCCTTGATGAAGCTGCCGCCTTGGGGATCGACAGATGGGGACACACCATTGTGAGACGAGACGAAATGAGTGATCAGAACAAGGATCAGCGAGAGGTCGTGTATATTACAGAAGTATAATTGAGAAGCAGAAAAAGGTTCTGGCTGAGAAAACAAGGAGAGGAAGGTTGTGAAGAGGGAAGAGGCGAGTTAAACTGATGAGGTGAGGTCTGGAGTTCGTTCGAAAGGACACGATCACTTCAGGGTGTACGGTCACGTACTGTCATATCTCCATCCCCCGGCCAATTCAACCAACCACGGCACGGAGGCCCACTCTAGGTGTGTAATAACATTTCACTCGTTGTGGTGCTCTCAGCATATTACCTACGACAGTCGAGTTGGCCCGCCCATTCTTGACACTGCCTAATATGTGCTCTATAAATCGATCAGTGAGTAAACTACTGCTATAATGCTGCGACGGAAGTATGTAGTCGTAATGATTTGACATAAATGTAGTAGCTAAGATAGGAGATAAATCCGGAGCATAGAGATGGTCATCAAGCAGACGCTATGGGTACTTTGAACTGACATATGGACATAGAGCAAAATGTAAGCAACCCAGACTTTATAAATCGAAAGCCGTAACAAACCCAAATAACGTAGGAAAAAGGTATCATGTTGTAAATATTCGAGAGACGCCACAATTCAATATTCAGTCGAGACATGGCCAAGCGGGCACATATATACTGTGTCCCAGTAATCAGAACCGCCGAGAGTAGGAAATCTGCAAGATGCGTTTAATCAATCATCATTCGGGTGGGAACCTCCTGTCCGGCAACGTTCGACAGCTCAGTAGAGCCCTTCTCCCCATTCTTGCCCTTCTTTTTCTTGTTGATGTGAGGCTTTAGCCCCTTGTGGAAGTTGTGCATGCATACACAGGCGTTGACGATGGTGATCACGATCAATATCAGCGTAATGATTGCGAAGAATGTCAGAGACCGTCGAGCAGTTGAATAGTTATTTGCGGTTGCTGGCTGGTACATGCGAACCAGCTTGAACAAGAAGTATGCCATGGCTGCGAAATAAAGAAGCTATCAAATGTCAGAGGAGCGCATCATCAACCGAACCCGGAGACATACAATAATGGCAATCATTCCAATTGAGCTTTCGCGCCGCACGAAGAATGCCGCACAGAGAAGAATAAGGATCGTAACGGGTATAGCAACGATGGTAAGGACGAACTCAGCGTCTTTTCTGTTTGTGACAATAACGAGGAATTGAATCGTAAATCCAAGGAAGAAGAAAAGATCGAACTTGAGCAGCGCGATGTAAATCTGGGGGCTGTCAGTACTCCGCTTAACTTGAGCTAAAAATCATATCCACGCACCTGGTACGTCAAATAACGACGTTTCATGCGCAAATCAGCGCTGATGTGCTTATAGATGGACCATGCAAATTCATCATAAAGCTTCCAGGCGACAATCATCATCAAAATACTACCCATGGCGACAACAATGGGAATGATTATCAAGAAAGGCTGCGTCTCGGACCAAATATCTGGATTGACGGCCGCGTTATCCGTCAAAACCGTCACGGCTTCCTTGATCTGTTCCACTTGGACTGCGCCATAAACCAACAGCCCGACATTGCAAACGCACAGTCCAATAATCTGAATAGTGTTTTTGAGGCGTAGAGCATCGTACATGAGGAACAGTTCATAGAGGAACCCAAAACTATAAAGCGCAAGGAAAGTGGGGATCGTCTTGGAAGAGGTCACCAGTTCGGCTTGAGGTTTGAGTTGTAGTTGGAAATTTGCGAAGATGTAACTGCACATCAGCGCGTTAGCAAAGAGCAAAACGACATTTCCAGGGCGCGACATACCATTGCAAAGCAAGGGTGATGACTGTTTGGATTAAAGTGACAATGGCAAAGGACCACGTCCACAAAGAATTCGGTTTGTACATTCTGGATCGTTTAGGGGATGGCGATACATTTGTATATCCTTCTCTCCCACGAAAACCCCCGTTATCTCGTCTGAACGATGGATCAAAGGATCCGCCGAACAGGGACGCTCGTGAATTCGTGGAATAAATCTTGACGAAATGCTCCGTGACGGAGCTGGTTTCGTCTAAGAGTTCGGGCTGTGGATACAATATGGCGGTTTACCACCCACGGCGGTAGTAAGCAGGGCGGAAGCGGGTTTCGTGAATGGTCAGGAGGTGTGGTGTGCTTTGTTTCGACGGTCAGGCTGTGTTTGTCCCACGAGCGTCCTAGAACTGGTTTCGTTTCGAGGCCGTTTGGGATCTCAGGAGGTCCGATCTTGAATGGGACCGACCAGGTGCGACACCCGACTTTCCAGCTATCATACAATCCCTAACAAAATCCCCAGGTGTCGACCGAATACCGAAATACCGGTGGACTGGGTGAGACGACTGGAGAGGCGGGAGCGCGGGCGCAGGTCGAAAGACAGAGGCTAAGGTTATGTCTTCAAGTGTGCCAAGCCGTCTGTGATACGCCGTAGTTTGTTGAGCGGGGAGGCTCACATCGATTGGCAATCGAGTTGAAGGCTGAGGCTGACGGGAGTCGAGGGTGGCTAAGGTGTGGTGGAGGATGCTGAGGTGTGGTAGAAGGTGGACAACGAGCGACTGGAGCGAAAAAAAATCACGAGCTATGAAAGAATGAGGGAGAGGTAGACGGAAATGAGAGGAGTCTAGAAGGAGGAGGAGAAACAACCCGCACGGAGTAGTAGTGGAAGAAATGGAGTGTTCGGTAGCCTAATTTCCAGCAAATCCGTGGTTGAGCTGCGTAAGGGGAGCACGCGTGGACAGGTGGTCTAGGTCTTTCCCGAGTTCTGAGTCCTGACAGTTAACGGCTTCGGTGGCCCTTTCCTCTTTCTCTACACTATTGATCCTGCTCATGATAATTGATGGTTTTATGATCGCATCGATACTACTGTCATCTAAAAATACAGAAGACTGGATGATCTACCTGTCTGACTGTATCCCGTCCCTGACACGGCACGCATTCTGTACGACATCCATCTACAGGGCCCCATGTCTCCAACTGTTTCTTATAAACACCGTTTCCCCGTACGACCATATCCCATTCTCTTGGCGTCGTGACTATAGTTATGTTGTCGACTCGTCTTTGCCCTACGGAGTAGGTCTGGTCAGACAATGGTCTCTTCTCGGATTACCCAGATTCGACGTGATATTCTCATGCTACTGGGCCCTTGAAGCGTTGACCTTGAAGACCTGAACCATGACCCCGGGATCGCCGGTTAAGCCGGCTATTTTTAGGACCCAGGCACGTCCCTGCAGGTGCATTCGATTTCGAAAGCGACGGTAGCTGAGGTGAAATACGATGGCCACTGGATTGCAGATACTCCCCTCTATCTACTCTATACAACGGACTTCAGCCACTTGCTGTCCTGTCCAACTCCTGATGAATGCGACATTCCGGCATTTCTCCGCAAGTATGGCTTGTATGGTGCAAAATCTGAATCAACTATGGGCTCGAACATACCAGGCGGACCAATCTTATGCCACCAAGCCTGCCAACACTCCGCCTCGTGGCTCAACAAGCTAAGGATTTTTACTACGTACGTACTAACTCTGAAGCCTTCGAAGGGCAATATTATTGTTCGGTGGTCCGCGGAAAAATTCTAGACTCTGCTATTGTTCCGTATTCGTACGGCGCCCATCTCGGCCACGGCTTAGCGTGGCGGTGCTTCGTATGCAAGCCACCTTATGCCATCAGGAGGTTGGAGAAGTGGCTTCGTCTAACATGCTACAGGCCGAGACTCGCAAGCATTTGAGGTCTTAGGTCTAACGACTGATCGATCGTGCTCCCTAGAAAGAACCTTGGAGGTTTGGTACCATGATCCGTACAGCGGTAGTCGCGTGCGTTGTGCAGATCTTCAACCATGGCCGGTAAAATATATACTTGCTCGCTTCACTAATCACACGCAAAATGGAGTCACCACCACATTTTCGAAGAGATCTTCAGGTACCTAACTGAGAGCTATGGATAGCCTCGGAACAGCGATAGAGCCCACCGGACCATGCCATGAAACACTCCATATTCCGAACAGTAGGGCTGTTCCGAGGAGCCCAAAGCATACCCGTCCTACCATGCGCTATATATCATTAGTAAGCGGGTCCCGCTGACTCATCTGCTCATCCACATCCATCCATGCAGGTGGATGGCAGGGTACCGAGTTAAGCTATCAGCAAGCTATACATAGTTAAAGGGTTTAAAAAGACTTAAAAGATTTTAGTTCTACATATTAAGAAAGAGGAACGGACTTGGACCAGGTGTTGCATGGACAAGGTGCAGGGTGCGCGCTGCTGCACCACAGGAAACACCCGTCACCTGTTACTTCAACCCATGTTCACCCACTAGCAACTTCATTTACCATCCATTGATCAAAAATGTCTTTAGAAATATCTACTCAACCGCGCGGGACGTTGGCAGATGGATACACTGCAAAATCACACCAAATGACATCAACGCCAAGTTAATGTCATCCTTTCAGTTACCTTGCCTGGACGTGCTATGACTCAAAACAACAGCAAAGCAGTTACTTACCTCTGCTTCCTTCCCGGCGTCTCCGTTTTACCCCAATGAGCAGGGAGCGTGATGCGCCCCACACAAAGATATAGCATGTAGGCTGATATCATTTGTTGTTGCCATATTCAGCAAACAAGACCAGGTGAGGGGTCAAGAACAGTTGACCACCCCGCCATAAGAGAAAATTGTATTCTACATTCTTCCGATTTCCTACAGTATAAGTCTCAGAGGAAATTGTCGAACTTTTCGATATCCAAAGCGCGAAGGTTCCTCGTCTATCCGCTCTCCGTAGCCTTTTTGGTACCTAGGTAAGTTGACACCAAAGTGATGAGTAACCAAGATAATGCTGACAAGTCCATCCCCTTAGCTTTCACAATGTCCGACAGACGTGAGGCTGACGAACCCAAAATCGAGGAGGGTTCTGTTGGAGTAAAGGCAGATGTGAAGTCTCTCCAGCAGATCAGTTCCTCAGGCAGAGCGGCGCAACGCAAGAGAGAAGAAAACCATGCAAGGAAGGCATTCAGTGCCCTAGACGCGGCGCTTGAAACGCACCTTAATGAAGAGGGCAAAGGTGGACCGCAAGGCAGATCTGGAAAATAAAGCAATGCTCGGTAGAAGCAATTATCCCACATCATTGCAGCTCGCTGCAAAGGCTAGCCGAAGCTCTTCGTCATATTTCCTTTTATCAGCGAGCTTGGTCGCGACAAATTTCCCCACATTTCTTTTCCAGTAAAAGGGCATGATTTCGCCAATTTCGTCTGAGCAATGCTTGGACAACAAGGGCTGAATACGCTCGTAAAATAACCTGAACAGACCAGTCGGGCTGGAGAGTGCCAGGGAATACCAAAAGGTCCCAGACGCCCATGCCTGTTCCATGATCTCGGATAGCCGTAGTGGCGTGCCCCTTGCGTCTTGTAGAAGGGATTCGCTGGAATTTTCAGCCTCCTCGACCCTCATTATAGTCATCAGTTCTCGCCGAAGTTTGTCATATTCCTCGACATCAATCTCGTCCACACCTTTATTAGTCAACCAATAAGGAGGCTCGGCCATTTGAATAGGGCGTGAGCAGGCCCATTCAAGATCAACCAGGCACGTAATATGCCAATTTTCATCAACAAAGATGTTACTTTGATGGAGGTCAGTTAGCATGAAAACAAAGGGCCCACGACGCAAATTTTGGCAAAAAAACAATGGAATAATCGTCCGCATTGCTGCTAGTGCCGACATCTGATAGCCGCAATCTTGAACATTATTCACGGCATTAGGCTGATTCTGTAGGCGGCTGTCATGGACCCCCAAAATATCAGTTAAATAGGACTCAACAGTTGAATAGGTATAGTCACGGGGTATGTCAGTTGGGATTGTCTCGTTTTCCAATTCATGGAGCTCCATTGTAAGCGGGCGATTGTACAAGGTTAAGAAACCCTTTCTATCAATAATGAATGACCCGATTCGGGGCAGTGGCTTTTTGCTGACGCTGAGCAGAATCCGAGACAGGTCTTGGAAGAAAGTGTTCCGCAACTCGAAGTTATGTTGCTTTTCAGCCCAGGTGTTCGAGAGCATTGTCCCTTGGGTTTTCTCGATGCACTCTATCAATAAGTATCCCGCATCATTAACTCGACCAAGAGGTGATTTTGATTGAGATTGGTGATGGATATAGTTTGATGGTACCGGGAGGCGAACACAACGAAGTAACCCGCGGCGTAGGAACTCGAAGCAACGACTCAACAAGGGCAGGTGGTCAATCTGTGTAAACTATGTTTCGAGAATTAGTCACCATGTTTCCTGCCATAAGTATGCCAATCGAGTTCGTACAGTTTCACCTGTTGACAAGGCAAAGCCATATAGTCGCGGAATTGGAACATCGGGACAATTTTGTTGGAGCCAGGCGTAGGAGCCAGCTTCGCATTGGATCTTTTCGTCACCATTTCCAGGCCTGAAACCCTCACCGACTCGATACGGAAGTGGAAATCGGAGAATCACACGGTTTCCGGGTTGTTGCCGGCTTTCCCAATCAACAATAGTAATGGGAACACAAACATTGAAGCTACCGCGGAACCAGTCTTCAATATTTGCAACACGGCACACGCTGGTCGAACTCAAGTTCAGGTGCTGAACAACAACACTTTTCATCCATTCGCGTCTAGTCCAGAGATGAGAGAAGAAACGACACTGTTGGTCGAAATAGCCCAGCTGATGAAGTATGTTTACTTCGCGATCTTTGGCAAGAGAATATGTCGTCTCTTCTCGGAGAAGGCGACGCGTCCGTATCATGATAATAGGAAGCTTAGACTGTTGCTGGCTCAATATACATCTATCATCTAAGCAGCGTTCAGGACTGTGCCCCTGACAATTGGGGAAAAGCTAGGTCAGTTGATATGGACAAAGAGCGATCTTCGGGTGGATGAATATCTCTCCAGCATTAGTACATATGCAAACGGTGCAAACATAAGTTGGATAAGGGTCTGACAGTCTGACTCGTCATATGCCCTTCTTTTCCCCCCCTTCCCTTATTGTGAACCGGAGGCATATTTACTCCGTAACTCCTCACCTGGTCATGAAGCACTTCGGGGAATGGGTGCGAGCGTGATTAGCTAATGAACATTGGGACCTCACTCTTGAGATCTATCAGATCCTCGATCCAAGGAACACAATGATTGTTTGAGGAAACACTAAGACTCATGAAACCATGGCGTTAGTTCTCGGGAGATATAGGCCTATACTTGATAACCCCGCTTCTGCAGGCCTCTATGAGCTGCCATTTCCTTCAAGGTTTGTACAAGTTGTGATGCTAAGAGATTTATCCCACTGGTCTATCGAGTTGATTGGCCGAATGAGACATTTCAGAGGCCACGGTACACACTTACGTAATGATAATCTTGGCATCACGTGTGAAAGTTTCGAGCTTGGCGGGAAGCTCGGATGAGCTATACTCCGGAGTATAGTCAGAGACCAGGGTTCAGCCCTAGACGCCGCCTTGAGTCAACAACTTCCTTAACTAGGTAGCTACCGCGGCCGCTCCTTTCCTTTCCCCTCAGGCGCCATCCCCCCCATGCTGCGTTTCTTTGCTTCACACGACAAGGCCTAACGGCCCTGTCCGGGTTTATAGCCAGATGACAAACCGCATCACCTGCGCTACACTCCCGACCAAACCCCCCGCAAATGAGAAATTCGGAGAAATCTTCAAACCACACGCACCCGCCGTCCAACTACCCTCTGGGAAGTTGTATGGCCGGTACGGCCCGCAAGGGTCTGGTGTGAGCTCGCACATCTGCAATCGGCATCAGAAACATCGGGGCGGGAGCAGGCTCTCGAGTCTGTCTCTCGGTTTCCCCTTGGGAGAGTCGTTGCGAAGATTGTGTGTGTCCGAGAGGGCACGACACTTTAGTGCAATACGCGGCATGCTGTGGCTTCTAGCGATAGGGGCCTGGTATCATTCGATTCCGATTATTCAGGGGGGGATGGCGCTTCATCCTTTTTTTCTCAGGTTAGTTTTTGCTTCCCCCCTCCCCCGCCTTGTCATTCTTTGTCTGGCTTGGGGAGACTGGAAGGAGTGGTTTTTTGGCCTTGCTAATTTGTTGGGTCTGGGGCGTGTCCCTTAGGGCTGTGGGGGTTTGATTTCGCTTCCGGTGGATGGCGAGGCGGGAGTGCGACGATGGATCATAATTGTTGATTGTCGATTTCATAATACAAATTTTCCGCCAAAATGTTTGGAAACTAAGGCTGTTGTATGCACTACTGAAGTGCTTGCTGCATTCGATATAAGCCCACTAGATTACAATGAAGATCCTGACACGACCGATTTGGCAAATGCGTAAAACATCTCGCTTGATATCTAAAATGGATATTATAGTAAAAGACATCTATCCTCTCGGATACCGTCAACATCCAGGAGTATTTTCGACAGAGAAAAAAGAACAATAAATAACGGAAAAAAGGCGTAGTGTGTAATCATGCCCGCCCCTAATGCAACCCTTTCGTGATCATAACCGGCTCTCGACTCTATTTAGCCCGAGTCGCGCTTACTCCTCGTCACCGATCTAAGAAAAATCCATGAGTACATGCTCGACACTATCATAATCTGTAGGGGAAGGGGAATCGGGGGTCTCTACCTTGGGAGCGAGGTAGAACCTCAGGTGGCCGCTTCCAAGACCATATTCAACCAACAGAGGGACTTCTTGGGAGAGCGAGAGGCTGACGGTGCTGGACAGGTTGGTGGCCTTGCAGAAGTTGACGAGGTATTTGAGGGAGAATGTGAGGGCGACGGGTTCGCTGAGGACAATGGAGACATTCTGGTCGGGCTTGTCGACGCTTGTGTGCTGGCGGAGTGTGACGGAGCCGCTGCCGATGTCGCCCTGGCAGGAGAACTTGACGCCTTCTTTTGTGGCTTCGATAACGACTTTTGACAAATCAGCATAGAGCCCGATAGGCAGACACAGAGAGTAGTCAGAGGAGTCGTGACGCACCTGATTCGGAGAGGGCGTTGAGATCCCTGCAAATCCGCTGGAATTCTGACGAGGGCATCTCAATTGTGGCAGCATACTCTGTCTCCGGGATGGCAAGGTGCTCCTGGTCGATGTCCATCAACTTGATATCGTACTCGCTCAGCCGGTCCGTCTCCGCGCTCTCGAACATCAGGTTGACGACATCGGGGGAGTCATCCGCCTTCAGGGTGAGGATGTCTTCGTTTTGAGCGGCGCGGAGAACCTTGGTCAGCGAAACTAGGTCGATACCAATAGGAATGTTGCGGTCGCAGCGGTAGGGCGAGAAGCCCTCCGCCTTCAGGAGCATAGAGACCAGCGCAACGTGGGAGTTGTCCATGGCCTGGAGAGCGATTCCGGTGTCATTGCAGTCGAAGTTGCAGTACTGCACGAGATCCTTGATGGCGTCGACGACCTGAGGGAGATTGTGAGCTAGTTGATCGGAGTGGGAGATTGGGGGCTGGTATGGGCGAAAACGTACGCGCTTGAGGAGACTGGCTTGTTCGAGGCGGGCTTCCAACACTATTCCTTTGTCAGAAAGAGCTCAATGGGCGAGCTGCTCCAGCTACTTACTCTTGATATGCTTTGGTCTGTGAGAGTCGAGGGTAGGTAGATGCGGTGAGTGCGGGATTGAGAGGAAAAGAGGAAGTAGAGTTATGAATTCTGAGCGCAGGAATGGCTGGTTAGAGAGGATTGTATAGGTATTGGGTGGCTGCTGGAAACTCACAGATTATATGCAGAGATGAATTGAGTTGAGAGGGAGCTGGAGGGGAGAAATGTCGAGACAGAGACATTCGCGTTCTGCTGTGGGTCGTTCTACTCTAGGCTCACGCGCCGCGTCGTGTCAATTTGGCCATTTTGGGCCTAGCTTGAGGGTTCGTGTACAGCTTTATGGATGATGCAGAACAACTACAAGACTACGGAGTACAACGAGGATATTGTTATTCGTCATTAATTGTATTGACTGTTGGTATGTACTGCTATCGTTACAAAGAGGAAATATTTTGGCGTCCGCCGCAGGTGACCTGTCCTCCAAAGAACGCCGGTGATAAGGTACAGTGGACAAGGTAATTTACAGGAAGAGATCGAAGCATCCAATCCTATCCAAACAACCGAGAGGGAAAGAGAATCGAAAACAGGGAACAGATGATTGTATGAAAAATAGGGTCCAACGCCAAACTCCAGCCAAGTCTATACGGTATGGGTATCAATCGCGCGGTTCGGACTGGGCGACGAACACTTCTGGGACATGATATATGCAAAGTCGAAGGAAATATGCAAGGCATCCTGCGAGGAGAGTCCAGCTCAGGTTGAGGATTAGAGGCTTGTAACGCGTTTCGAACTGGTGGTCTTCGGTCTCTGCTTGATCACCATCTCGAGCTCTTTCAGCATGTGTGTGTTGGCGTCCATTCGATCGCGCGCAGCGGCTTGTTTCGCTCGGTCTTCCTTAACCCGTGCTATTCGCTCTTCTCGAGTCAAAGAAACTCGCTTGTTACTTCGTGGAAGGGCAACGGCTTCGAAGATTTCTTCAACATCGTCGATGCTATAATTGATACCCGAGACGGGCCTGCTTTCGCCGTTCAAAGCTCTCAGCGCATCGGATGGGCTGCCCTCTACCGCAGTAGTGCCGCCTAGGCTAGGCGTGGGTGATACAGGGAACAACCCACTCGCTGGGCGCGAAGGAGAGGCAACGGACTGATTGTCCATAGTGCTCATGAGACTGGACTTGCCAGCTTCCCATTCCTGAAGCAAGCCCCTGATATCGGTCCCAATTGATTCGTACTGAGCCAGAAGCGACGCTTCTAGTTCGCTGTTATCAGCACGATCTAAATCGTTTGTAGACATTTCCTTGAAGATGTGCATCTTTGCATGAAGGGCACGAATGCCCTGGGTCAGCGAATTCAATTTCCGGTACTGAGCGCGGAGGCGGTCTTTGCTGGGGGACGCCGTAGGAAGTGGGGATGGCGGCACATCGGCAGAGCGATCTTCTTCGTTTAGAATGCTAGTCATCCTCTGCATGCTGTCGCCAGTCACAGTTGTCAAGTTTCGCATCTGTTCAATAGCGACACTCCATCGCGCGATATCGGAACCGCCACCGTCGGCCCCGAGAGCCAAAAGACAGCAAAAAATGCTCTTCCTGACGAGATATATCCTCCCAAATAGGGTTCGAAGGCCGCGTAAAGAAAACTGATCTTCAGTTTCTCGATCAGCAAACGCCGTTTCGACCTCCTTAAGATCTTCCTGCGAGATATCGTAGATGTCGTAGTATTTGGCGAGATTAGCGCTGTCCGACAGCGGCTGCAGGGCATGTTGGGCTTGGATGTAGTGGTCCAACATGGTGTAAAAGCACTCGGACACGACGCGGCGGAGTCTCAGACATCGCCGGACCTGAGCCTGATCCTCGAGTCTACTTATTGGGGGAAGGGGCGTGCTTCTGTAGAAGATTAGCATGTGACAAGTTGCACTAGATTGTGGGAAAACTCGCATGCGGTAGCCTCTCGATACCAATTCTACCTCCTGTATGAACACCACAGACCCGGAAGCCGCAGAGTCAAATCCTTGCGCATTGCCAATAAAGAGCTTGGCCGCATCAACAGCTTGATATCGTAGGTATTTAATCCACTGGCGTCTGGCAAAAGCGTAGAACAGCGCCCCAAGCACTGGGACCAATACCAGTAGGATACCGACTTTTCGAGGGTTAATACCCGCTCCGGTTCGAGGCCGGCTCCAATGTAGTAACCATGCAATCGAGAAAGATGTCGAGGCGGTGACAAATGCCCCCTGTAAGCCGAATGTGGTGGATAGCGTGGGAAGGTCCGTTGGGACTGTATGGGAGAGCACGTCGGTAGCGGAGGTATATGACGGGGCATTATGTTCGTTCAGCAGCTGCGAGGCGACAATAACGTAGCCGAATTGTTCCAAGAACCTCTCATTATCATTTCGACCGAGGCGCGAATTCAAAGCAGACTAATTACCGTCAGTAGGTCCCATCCACACTTTATTCTTGTACATACTGAGCAGACATCGTATAGCCGTCCCAAAGCAGCCGTCTGGCGGGAGCCCTTGAGGTTCAACGGTCTCGGTAGCTTGTTTCGTATACGGGTCTGGAATTGCGAGGCTCCTCGGGGTGCAAAGTCCGCGGCGGTCGAGTCGGATAGCTCGTCTTCATTCTCGGTTTCTCTGACTAGCCAATCCGGATTATGTTCACCTTCTCCTGAAGGCCCAAACGTCAGATCCATCGTCCTACCGATTATGATATCCTACTAACCTCGAAGATACTCGGCCAAGGGCGAATTCTCATAAACAAGGGACTCCATGACATATGCTCATTCCGTAAGCGCAGCGAAAGGGGAGGTGTTTGAATCAGATTCAGGTGAGACCAGCGCGCGGAGAACGAGCTGACAATGACGTGGGCAAAAGATAATTGTAGAGTGAATCAGAAGCAACGTGCTATTCCAGGGCCATCGCTTTGGGCTCCAGAACAGGACGCTGTGGATTATCGATAAGGAGTAGAACTCGGAAATTAACGAAGTCGACGGCGTGAGGGGGTCTAAAGTAACTGGGTAGGCGAAATGATGATGTTGTTTCGAGCGCGCAGAGGCCAAGCTACAGGCAGGGAATATATGCAGGCAGAAACTCCGTGCAGCAGGCAACGTTGAAGATCAGCTGGCCGACTGGCGGCGTGTCTGGGGAAAGGGAGAGAGGGTGAGGCGCGAGGCCGCAGACGGTCGAATCGGAGTGCAATCACAGGTTCAGGAACGGCCGCCGGAGCTAGACAACTCGCCCCACTTCTACACAATCTCGCGTTGTTTGCAGTCGGAGTCTCCGTATCCGTATCTGCATAAATATAGTGCTACGTACAGAGATTGGATTGAGCGAAGTCGCAAGATTCAAAAGATGGCTGTCCAGGGCTCCGTGCTGCCTTGTGCATAGCGCCCCCCGCTGGGGGCCGAGGTTCCAACCGCCATGCAGTCTGGGCTTCAGGTGTTCGCCGGCGCTCTTCCTCGGGCCTTGAGAATACCGTCTGTCTCAACTTGATACAGGGGAAGTGCAATTGCCGGAGAAGCTCCTGAGCAGCTCATGCATCATTTCAACGGTCTCATGCGATTGCAAACACTACGGAGTATTCCGCGACTGCCGACCAGTCCAGCCCCTCCGCTTGGGCCGATGTTGAATCAGAGCTCAGCCTTAGCAGGCTTCACTCCAATCAACACATGCTCAAATCGAAGCTGAGTTGACCTCCTTCGCGGCCAAATATGGTTGCCGAAGATTCGACCGGTCTCTCTTGTATATTGACAATCTCGGTCTACTCCTGAAGCCGACCACCGGTCCAAAACACAACAATCCAGCATGTCGGTCCATTTGGCGTTGCCACTTGACGCCGGGTGTCAACACGAGTAAAATCTCTTTACAGAGGATATATCAATGTGCTGAATGGAGATTGCCAATGCCGTGAACCATTTCTAAAATCTGGTGCTAGATCCTTGACCCACACAGAGGGTCCGGGAGCGAACCATGCAATAAGTTTCAAGATGAAAATATAGAAGTACAGGACCTGAACTCTTCGGCAGCCGCTCTGACCCGTCTATACATATACACTACGGAAGGATACAAAGAGTCACCAACGGCGTAGGATGCGGAAAAGTCAAGCCGCGCCTCCTCCAATATCGAATACGAGACGCCTGGCGCCATTGGGGGCATTGACTCGGACATCCAACTAGGATCCGTGTTCTCCGCGAGCGCCCATTGTCCAGCATCATCGTCTAGTCCCAGCAGGTTCAGCAGCGAGTTCGGCCAAGATGTGCTCCCACTCGGCCCCATCGGCGTCACTAGTTCGGGCGCCTGCTATTGTGTGGCTTGCATGAAGAGTTGGGTCATCACACGTGCCCTAGATGCAGCCATGTCGCTAACCTCAGCGAGCATCTGCAGCCGACGAAGTGCCTGCTCTGCGGCCTGGAGGGCTTCGTTGCGCGCCATGCGTCTAATCTTGGCTCATAGAGGCACAGTATACTCCTCCCCTTGGTCAAAAGGGAAGTCGGTGTGGCAACAAAGACCGAGCAGGAGCACGGCGGCCTCAAAGGTGTTGAAAATAATGGCGGCATAGCGAGTATGGGAACTGCCAAACAAGGAATGTAGTGTCGTGAAGGCCTCCAGCTCCTTGAGCGCTGCCACGGCTAGCCGGCTTTTCTGCGACTGAAGTAGTACCTGCTTGTACGGGGCGAGGCAGGCGATCTGAGTGGGCTTGGGCAGAAGCAGCGGCCGGAAGTTCCAACAGATGGAATCGAAGATGGCAATGTGCAGGAGCTGTCGCTGCATTGGTAGCTTCGGCAGACGAGCGTCCCACTGGGTATCCGGCTCCAGTGCAAAGGCAGGGGCAGCGTCGGCACATATTCAGCGCAGAACCTGTTGTATCGCTGCTCACTCTGCAAGAAGCCATACTCGATATTTCGCCGTGGCCCGAAGGTGCGCCAGAATCGATCTAGTTGCACTTGCATGAGCCGCTAGGTGAAGATCTCCGGTGCGCTGGTGTCAGTGCCAATGTCTGCCACAAGACGCAATTGGGGAAGGGCCTCTGCTACTAGGTCGTCGGGGAGAAATGGGACCCAATTCAGCTGCCGGGAAAGATAGCTGTCTAGGACGTAAAGACTGCAGAACGTCCTCCGCTCTATCTCTCTTTCCAAGTTCTGCGCGCCATCTGTGGCCGAAAGCGGCGCATAGGCGTGGATACCTGCTTTCTGGGCCGCGCGACTAGATGCGGCAATGCCCTCCCAAAATCGGTCAGTTCTGTCCTCGCACGAAAACTTCAGGGCGAGGAAAAGGGTGTGCTGAACGCGCACCAGCGAACCTTTCCAATCCAGAGATAGGCAGGCCACGAGGCTGTCGCCTACATCGCTGCAGATGCTGCGAACCTCGGTGAGGGAGAGCCCGCCGATACTGTCCACGGTATGGGAAGGAGATGGGAGAAACTGCGCCGCGTACACGTCGACACGGAGGATCAGCACGGCGAACTCGACGTCGTGCACAGGCAACGGCCGATCTTTGGTCCACCATTGTTGATACTGTGTAAGAAAGCTGGGGGCATGAATGACCTGTTTTATCCTGATGGTAGGCTCAATTAGCCAATCCTCCCTTAGACTGTTGGCCTTTGAGGAACCGTATACCGATTTAGCTCATATACAAAGTACTGCACCAGGAAATCAAGCACTTGGCGATGGGGCATTCGGCCGAGATCCCGCTCAATGCCCTGGAAGAGGTAGGCCAATGCAGAATTCCCTCTGCCATAGCTGCCACCATGACTTTCGACGTCCCACTACACGACGAGACTGCGTCAGTCGAGCCAACACCGGCGGCTTCCGCAACAGTCATCTACAAAGTTCTTACCCGCCAAAGCTACGCCATGGTGTTGCATCCGCTATCCTCAAAGTAGCCAAACGACTGGGCAAGGGCAGAGCGTGGGCTGTATGAGTGCCTTGTCGCCTCGTCCAGAACCTCAGAGCACGGTTCACTGGGCCGGTGGGCGTCCGCTCGACCCCTGGATGGCTGTGCCACCCTTGACAGGCGACCCTGCGCCTCGATTTCATGAGCTTGACTCCGCGAGGACAGCTCCGCCGGGGAAGAACTATAGAGACACTCCTCTGGTCTTCGACGTCGGGTACAATGATTGCATGGATATTGACGGTTACACTATACACCAGAAGACGTGTGAGGACTAAAACAATAATAGCCGCACTTTCCCGCCAATGGCTTGTTTTACGTACCTTTTGTTTTCGCCTATGACAAGGAACACAGGTGGTGACCCGACGTTTTCGGCCGTCGGGATACATCGTAAAAGTCGACCCTTTCCGTCCCATCCGAATATCATAAAGCAGATAACGACTTGCAGTGACCAGATGGGTCTTTCTGACGCTTTCTCGGAAACCCGTGGAATTACTGGGGGAATAGTCCCCGAATTATGAGCAGTCCTACAAGTACCTGTGGGGAGCCTGAGAGGGAAAAGAAGGGTGGTCATCATCACCCGTCAAGCACCAACTAGTCTCATTCTGTCGATTCGCAAAGAGAGTGGGACTAGTTTTCCCGGCGAGGGACAATCCAGTTCCTGCTCCTTCATCGTTATTGTTACCCTACTGTGTTCTCAGCTCCCGCACTCGACCCGCGCTACGTAACCATCACGCATCCTCTTTCATCTGATCATAAACAGGGACTCATCTACATCCTGCGCCATGCGCCTCAGATGAGGCCTCTATTCGAATCTCTCACACTTCCTCCACAGCTACTTTGCCACTGCGTACTTCGCTCACAGACATGAATCGCGTCGGGTATGCAGGGTACCCCGTGGGCTCAACTCACTTCGGCCGATGAATATCGGGTCAACCAAACACTGCGGTGATAGTTGGGCTAAAGTCCGCTCCTGGCACTGACTCTCTGTATATCCATGATGAATTGGTCATGTTTCGGGATTTCGGTCGGTTTTAACGGATATAGGCACCTGGTCCTGGAAGAGCTGTCAGGCAACTGTAGAGATGAACGGTATATCATGACCCGCATGTCTCCTGGTTGACCCATTCCAAAGTTAAATCGCCAAATTGTGTATCGCTTGGAGGTTACTGTCTGAGACATACCTACCGACCATCCTACCCCAGAACGCTACTTCAGGTAGTCTCCAAGCCCATCACCAATTTAACGCCTCGCGCCATGGAGATTTCTCCCTCTTCTTCATCTTTTATTCGCGAGAAAACAGACCCGGAGAGCGGATCCCCGACTTCCACGCTGCAAGATTATGCACTGTCCTTGAAGAAAAGACGGGTGGACAGGGCGACGCCAGCGCCACCGACCAGGATGTCCGCAAAATTACCGGCTTTCGCTGGTTCCTGGTTTGCGCCGCCCTCTACCTCTCGGCGTTAATGTACGGACTGGACACGACCATCGCCGCCGACGTGCAGGGGGCCGTCACCGAGACCTTCGCCGAGGTCTCTAAGTTGGCCTGGATCGGTGCTGGCTTCCCGCTGGGATCAGTGGCCGTCGTCCTGCCCTACGGGTTCCTCTACACGACCTTCAACATGAAATATCTATACATCGCCGGTATCGTACTCTTTCAGGCTGGATCGGCCCTCTGCGGTGCTGCGCCCACCATGAACGCGCTGATCGTGGGCCGCGTGTTTGCCGGTGCCGGCGGCACGGGCATCTACCTGGGTGGTCTGAATCATTTCTTGGCCATGACAACACAGCAGGAGCGCGGCACCTATCTCACGGGTACAGGCTTTGTGTGGGGATTGGGTGCCATTCTCGGGCCTGTCGTCGGGGGTGGTCTCTCCGACTCGTCGGCCTCTGGCGATGGGGGTTTTACATCAACCTAATAATCGGCGCCATCACGGCCCAATTTATCTGTTTTACCTGCCGGCCATTCACCCGGATGCGGGCAAGAGCCTGCGCGAGCGCCTCGTGCGGCTTGACTACTTGGGCTTTGTCCTCAGCGCCGGCATATGGGTGACGTTTGCTATGGGGTTCAATTCGGCCGGCGGCGCGTGGGCGTGGAGCGAGGGGCGCACGATTGCCTGGATTGTTGTTTTCGCCGTGCTCCTCGCTCTCTACGCACTGCAGCAATACTTTTACGTCTTTACTACCGCCACAACGCGGTCTTTTCCGGGCCATTTACTACGATCGCGCACCCAGATCTTGCTCTACATTACCACCACATGCGCCAACTGCGACATGTTCTTCACTACCTACTATATCCCCATCTACTTTCAGTTCACGCAGAATGACAGCTCGCTCATAGCCGCCGTGCGGCTCCTCCCCTACCTGCTGGTCACCATCACCTGTAACCTACTCACTGGCTGGGCGCTGCCCAAAGTGCAGTACTACATGCCGCTGTGCCTGGTATCCGGCGCGCTGATGACGCTAGCCGCAGGATTATTTGTTGGCCTGCTGTCGACCGACACCCCGACAGCACACATCTACGGCTTCAGCATTCTGATGGCCGTGGGCACCGGCATCACCATGCAGCTGGGCTACGCCGTCGCCAGTCTCAAGGTGTCACCGGCAGACATTTTCAGCGCCATAAACTTGCAGAACACTGCCCAGATCGGCGCCACGGTCATTTGTCTCGTTGTCGCCGGGCAGGTGCTCCAATCCACGGCCGTGCGGAACTTGAACGATGTCCTGGCGGGGCGCGGGTTCAGCCAGACTGAGATCCACGATGCGGTGGCGGGGTCGCAGAGTACCCTTTTTCAGAGCCTGAGTGGAGACCTCAGGGAGGATGCGATTCAAGCCGTCACGGCCGCCATACAGAGGGCGTTCATCGTTCCGTTGGTGGCGGGCGCCGTGGGGTTCATCAGCTCGTTGTTGATGAAGAGGGAGCGGCTGTTTAGGTAGACGACGTGGGTTTGCAGATTTGATAGATTTGAGTGATGTGGACTTAGAGGCCATAACTGTCTCTCTTCAATGATTGTCTGGCTCGAGTTTATAGGTCGATCTAAGAATGATTCCGAACGGGATATGAGTATTGGGACCACTCTGAAAAAGGGTATTTCCTGATGCTTTGCTCTTCGGGTTCGGATTTCATACCTTCGCCACGATATGCCCACCACAACAAGATCTCTGCGATCCAACCTTGTCTCACTCTCCGTATGTGTTTTGTGGTATTCTGGCGCCATATTCATCAATTGGGTGGAATAATTGACCATCTTCGTTTATCAACAAGCCTTAGTATCAAGTTCAGCAGGATATCACGCCTTCGCAGTATATATGCTCTATATCTGTTTGGCATCGAAGCTTACTAGTAGTCTTTTAGCCACGAACCTATCAATGTCTCAGTTTGGGCGTCGAGGTAATGGCCTATTACAGCCTCAGGCACCAAGCGTGGTTGTACGGGCAACCGCATCAACATCCCATCCGCACCCTGCATCTGCCAGACTTAGTGTTATCAATCCCACTTGACTACCAACTTGATGCTTTGATTGTGGTCAAAAGATATAACTGGCTTTAACAATACAAGAATCAGATCATGTCCAGCATACTACTCGAAGCTGGCACCCCGTGCCCGCGGCGAGCGAAGGGGTCGAAAGCCAGCAACGATAGCGGCGGAAGCGATCCGTTGGATAGCCTGTGGGACGAAAGCCTCGGAGATTACGATGACAACACGATGAACGTCGATTTCACAACTGCGATCAAGCCCCAGATCTTGGGAGCCAAACCAAAACGGCGAGCGAGGACCACCACCTCTTTCGCCATACACAGCGATCACGACGAGAAGAAGCCTGCCGTCGAAGCAAATGCAACGGTACACCCAAAGCGAGAAATCAACAAGCCTCCGGCTCGCAAATCGTCCTTACTCGCTCAGCCAGCACAGCGGTTTCGTCCACGGCCTAGAGTGAGCTTTGCTCCGAGTCCACTGCGGCACTCGCAGCAGCGCGAGGTCCAAACCAAGCAAAGCGCTAGGCCGGATGTGCAGGCAAACAACGAACTCCTCAAGCGCATCAGTGGCGACGCTCGAGTAAAGAACGTGACGAAAGATGTACGGCGAACAACGGCCTGCTTGCCTGCCGAAGACACGACTGCGGCGAGTGTTTTCATGGGCATCTTCAGCCCGCTGAAGTCTGACCGTATCCCGCTGCAGCCCAGCTCGAAGATTGCTCAAGATTCATCTAGCAGGATTGATATTCCCGGCAAGAATGGAGGAAAGGAGAACTTACCCCCCGGGATGAACATCCTCGAAGTCAAGAACAAGACCCTCGTTGATGAGCCTTTGAGCGAAAAGATGGGCTGCTTGACGCTGGCTGAGAATAGACCTAGCAAGCCTCTGGCGGCGAGGTCAATCAACAGATCCGTGATGGAGGTCAACAGCAGACCCCCTGTCAAATTGTTAGCTTCGAGGGCTGTCGACGGGAAACTAACATTGGCCACTCAAATTGAAAACCCAGCAACCAGTTCTATCACCACCAACCACTTGAAGGCTTCAAGATCAGGGTCAAACAGCCGTTCACGAAGCAATCTCGACAACGAGTACCCATTAGCTTCTGCGAGTATCACAAATCCGGCGATGTACGATGACAACTGGCTTTCACATCAGGAAGTTATCCTGGCTCAGTTGACCAATGGATTATTAAACACCGCCAGTAACCCGCCTTTGGATCCCGCTACCCTTCGAAACGAGGTTCTCGTACTCTACCAGGGGACATACTTTACCAACCTTCATAAACGGCTCCAGGCTTCCCTGTTGTACGGTGCTTTATCCATTCCAAATAGCGTCCTTCTCAAGAACAGTCGACTTCGACAGGACTTAGGACTAAAGCGGAAGTTCATCGACATCTGGATCCAGACTTATGAGCCGAATGCTCTGCGGTGCGCGCTCGAGGCCATCACTGGTAGGGTTATCCCAAACGCCAAGATGAGCTCTAGCAGCCTGGACAAGTCGAAAAATGAGGCCTCATCATGCGACAAAGCTTCAGCGAAGAGACTGGCAAAATTCCTAGACACATTTTTGATACAGAATCAGGATATGGACAGAAGCAGCAGTAAGCTCGGTGCGACTGAAGCCGAAGCATCGGCTGCTACCTATCGCCGAACTGTTCTTCGCAGTATTATGATGGTCATTCTTCTCGATAGAGCTAGGATCTCCACGGAAACGTCACTTTCTCGTTGCCTGTTTCTCACCTTGTCACCTTATAAGTCGTCTTTCGCTGTACTCCAGGCACTTGCCCGTTTCTTGCTACCGTCTTGCGGAGACGTCGGCAAAGTTGTTTCTCAGCTTGATTGTCAATTGACCTACGAGCAACATCCTCTTGAAGAGTACAACTACAAGGTTACCAATCTTGCTGTTGATTTGAGAGATGGTGTCCGACTAACAAGGCTCGTCGAGTTGCTGCTCCACCCTTCGTCTAAAGGCGCCTCTACTTCAGATTGTCAGTGGCCACTGTCTCAGCGTCTAAAAGTCCCATGTGTGAGCCGTGTAGTGAAGATGTCAAATGCGAAAATTGCGCTGGAAGCATTGGCCTCCACAACGGAAGGAAGGCAGCTCGTTACAGGCGTACGCGCTGCGGACATCGTCGACGGGCACCGAGAGAAGACCATTGCGCTCCTATGGGGCCTTGTTAGCAATTGGGGTCTCTCTGGATTGTTAGACATGGATGATTTGAGGAAGGAAATAAATAGGTTGAGACAGAGGGATGGTGTCGAACTCGAATCTAAGAACCTCGCAGTTGACGATATCTCCGACGAAGGAGAGACCGCTGGGCTGCTCAGGCAATGGGCCTCCTGCGTGGCACAAGGCCGAGGCCTTCATCCGGAGCATTTCCAATTGGACATGGCCAACGGCAAAGTCTATGAACGCATCTTGGACGAGTACGAAGACACTCTTAACCAGGGCATGTCTTCAGAGAACAAGGAGTCTCTTCAAACTCGCCTCCTCGCTCTAGGCTGCAGTGCTCAATTCATCATCATAGTCTCGCCCGGATCAAAACCTCACATTCTCAACAGTCCTTCCACAACTGGAGCCCTGGCCTTCCTATGCTCCCGCCTCCTGCCAGCCACAAGACGAGCACGTGCTGCAACGGTCCTCCAGAAGGCGTGGCGGTGCGTGCTTGACAATCGCGATGCGAAGAAACGGGCCATGGCTAGAGACGTTGCGCAGCAGTGTGCTACGGTTGTGCAAACACGGGATCGGATGCTCTGGGCAAAGAACGTGATTGTGCAGTGGTGGAGGCTAAACAGACCAAGCCGCATTGGGAGGAACAGGAGGGTTACGATTTCATCAATGAAAACGGCTACAGTCACGGCTACGGCTAAGAGACAGTCAAGAATTCCTGCGAGGAGATCTACAAAGCTTTCTTCGCGTTGTCTGAGATAGTCGAGTCGATCGTTTTGGGTTCCTTTCGTTGTGTGTGCATAGCTCACGTACTTCCAAATCTTCTACTTCCCTTTGTCTATAACCCTTTGCAGTCTATTTGTCTATGATGTGAGATGCTAGGCAGTTCTTCAGTTTGATCATCTATCTTGAATCCACCTTAATCATTCCCTACTGCATCACCGCTCCGTCTCGGTGGTAGAATACTGTCTAGTACCCGTCCAGTAGGCAACAATCAGGAGTGGAATGAATGCCAGAGACAACTGATGATAGAGCAGCAGAGTAGGGCAAAGCAGAGCAATTTTATCCAGCACCTGGTCCTGATTCCGTGTTGGAGAGTCTTCTTGCCACTTCTCAAACCCTCCTTCGTGTCGTCTGTTTGTTTCATCAGCTCTACCCAGCTCAAACAACAGCCCTCAAGCTTGAGGGGGGACTTCAGCTGACAGGGAACAGGAGATTCAACTGCCATCTCCCACCTGCGCAGCATTTCAGGGCCAATGAACGCAGCTTGCTTGCTACGCAGGAGATTAGGAGGCCAGGACTGAAGGTAGGCAGTCTCTTTCGTCCCCAATATCCCGTGTTTGCCCGTGGAAAGGTGGCAGGCAGTTGACTACCCGGTCGAAACTCGGTCGTGCAGTCGTGCAGTCCAAAGCCTACGGACTGCGAAGTACCCTTTACCTAGGCTTGATCGTTCCGACCAGGCGTGCTCTGTGACCAGTGACACTCAAATCTGCATCAATGACTTCTACGTAAAGCCCTATCTCGCGAAACGACCTCTCGCTGTCCCTGTCATGTCCACTAAAGAATCAGTCAACTCGAGCACCGTACATTGTTGTTACCCAGCAAGCCGCCATGAGACCCATTCAGTTTCTCTGGTTTGTCCATGTCCCAGGAGAAAGAACAATAACCATCGCTTCTTCTATTGAAAAGCCGTCCGCTCCAATACCGGTACCAGTCTACTCTACCTAGGGCTTTCTCTAAGCCCCACTATATCTACTTTATGCTACCTACCTGCGTTCTATCAAAAGGCCAGAGACTGACTGCCTGGCTACTACGGAGCACATTCCACAGACCACTCACTCACTTACCGCAACTAGTCAGCAGACGAGGGCTTGGTTTGAACAGGAACGCAGATGCCTACCTGCCCTACCCTACCCTACCCTACCCTACGCTATCTACGTACATACGTAGTTTGCATATCTAAAATAAACAGACGCATGCAGGGCTTACGAGTCCCGCCGATCTACGACGCCCTCTTATGCGGCTACCTAACCTACTACTCCTACTCTACCCAGCGATTGGGACGGATCCTTCGTGGCGGGAGCATCGGGAGGCTGTGCACTGCAACCAACCGCAGCCTGCAGGACAGGCCGGCGCGAATCTGAAACGAGGCAGGGACGAGGCGAGGTAGGGTTTGCGATCTGCGGCCATTTGGGATTCTAAGAGTCTGTATGCATGGTATCAGGGTATCGGGATGGTGATGTGGGGAAGAGCGGCGCGTTGATATGCACATTGGACTGTAGGCAGATGTATATATATATTTAGCTTGACGAGGCAGGGTAGGGCAGTGCAGTGCAGTGCACAACATTGATTTTTCATTGTAAGTATGAATAACTGTATGGCTGATGCCTAGTATATTGACTTACTAGCTCTATCAAAGCGAGCTATACTAGTTACTCTACACCATAGCAGAAGTCTGAGGCAGGACTTTGTTTGTGTTGTGCGTCTGTTGCGATCAGGCTGAATGAAGTGTATTGTGGCGGCAGGCTCCTAAAGTGACGTCATGCACCAAGCATTATTGCCATCCGTACACCGTACTTCCCCATTATTTGATAAGCAGGCCATTAATTCCAGGGTAGTATGGTCCAGTCTAGCGGTGACTCGGTGAGGCTAACGAGGAATCCATCAGCATATGTCATGTCCTGTCATGTCATGTCATGGTCTGGGTCTGACCGAGTCCTCCGGGCTGGGCTTCAGGCTCGGGCGCGGTGGATTCTTCTAGCACGTATGTAGCACGCCCTACCGACTGACTCCGTAAGAGGTGGTTGGCCTGGCTGGCTGGCGGAAGAGATATCGTCATCGCTGGAGTGCTTTGAGATCATGTGTAATTCATCATGGAGGCGGTTAGTTTAGGTACTCCGTGTGGGCGAGTAATAAGGTAGGGTAAGCTCTTGTAACGGCCCGGTCACCCGATTTCCAGGACATTTGTAATTCTGTAAGTAAGGGATTAATATCGATATTAATATTATCAGTTGCCATTATATCATTGTTTCCGACCCCAAGGCTGAAGTCACTTCGTAATGCGAATGCTTAGCTACCTACCCCAGTCTTCTGCCTGGGCTACGGAGAACGCTCGGCGTTTGCAAGGCTGTCCGTCATAGTACGGAGTACGTCAGTAGATGCATATCTATTTTCGCGCCATTTCTCGGGGAAACTAGGGTATATGATGTACGTATGTACCGTATACCTACGTAGCTACCTTAGCTTGTTAGGGTCGGAGCGGAGCGAGGTAGTATACTCCGGAATAGGTATGACATGACCTGTGGAGTCGCTCCGAATATGACATATTGGACCCTGGATGACAGCATCCAAGAGTACAGAGTATCCGTAGCGCGGTAAGATCCACCTTCTGCGAGGATCCGATTCAGGAACACCCTTCGGTTTAGTTGCCTTCGTACGGATGATGATACAGACGGAGAAGACACGGGTCTCAAGTCAGTAGAGATAATATAATGTGATAGAGAGGGCTCTGTTTATGAGGTCGGGATATCATCTGCTCCGTAGTGATTGATATGTCTCATGAGTTGCGAAGCGATGATGGGATGGTGATTGGATTGGGTATACTCAGAAAGTGAAGTAGGGTAATGCGTATGTATGTCATAGTGCACTCGCACCTAACTTCCTGTATGATATTCTGAGGGACCATTAGGTTGAAGCAGTCGCTGTCTTTTTCGATGGCCGAATAAACTAGGAGGTCGCTGTCATTGCGGGTTTTGCAGCTCCCCGCATATGGATAAGAACCGTCGTTATTATATCGTCCGCTCCAGCAGGGAAGCCTCAACGTGAGTGTGATCCTTGCTTGCTCGTTACTCCGCGCCGTTATTGTCTGCCCTCGCATCTGGGAAAACTGCAAACTCTGCGCGTAATTCAGTCCTGCATCAGACAAACTATTAGGTTATCAATTGGCTAGAATGTGTAGAGCATCGAAGCCAGGGGCAACACTCACAAGGGCTATTACCTAGACAGCTCAGCAATATCCGTGAGCACAGAGTATACATCATACCGAATTTAGTCTAACGGCTGACAAAGTCGCCGTTGTTTGTTCTACTTAACAAGACCGTTAGGGTTAGGAGCAAGGGTCCCTGTACTCCGCGTTAGTACGACCAACATTAGATCATGAGACCCAATTGGCCGTTAGTATAGACGGGGATGTCGAATAACACCAACCATCCATCTAACGTAACCGCAGGGTAGACGGGGTATGAACAAGGTAGGTAGGACTCCTGATACTCTGGTTCTTGCGGAGGTCGTACAGCTACAGAGTATGCCCCATGCCCTGAACCCCTAGCCCCTGGTTTTTGCGGGGGATACGGAGAAGGCGCCATGTAACGATCCACTGGGCGGCGAAAAGTTAGTATAGTGTCTTGCTCTATTATGAGCGAGCGCAGGTGATGGATGTCGCTGTTGTTGTGCTCCGCTTTCTACTCTGTATGGAATATGCTGCTCCTCTATGAAGTAGGTATGCAGAGCATAGCCTCGGTCTGGGCCGTGTACTGTACTCCTTAGATGTACGCTGCAGGCCATCCATTTTGCCAAGACAAGAGGTGGTTCGTCACGTCATCATATGTGCTTCTGGCTTCTGCCTGGCGGTTAGTCAACGTGGTGAAGAACGAAAATAGATAACTGATAAGGAGGAGTCCGGGGACTGGGCAGGGGCTGTGTCGATCATCCAAAGCGGCAATTGTAGAAGCTTGGCATGCTCCTAATGTCGTTCGGCGCCAATTCAACAATCGTTCTTTGATCAGCGAATCTTATTGATCGCCGTAAACCCTGATGCCTGCTTGATACTCGGGTTGTTGCAACACCAAGAATTCGAATTCCGGCAGCGTATCACGAGTGGCTTGGGAGGTAGTGGCGGAGGACTGCCAAGAGAAGACTGCGAAAAGCCACGTCGATCCCGTCCGACTCGGTGGAAGTAGGAGGACCTCGGACTTGCGAAGCCAACTCCGAGAGGGATGACAATGGCATGCTTGGTGGTAGTCCAGCCTGTGACTGAATCTTTGTTTGAGGTCTCACGGGAACTCACCGGCTTCCACAATCCGGCTCCAGACTCTTCAGGATTGAGAATGGGTCTGGGCCTGGACCCTGAAGGTCAGAAGAAAGAATTGTGAGCCTGTGAAGATTACGATCCGCCCCGGATTCAAGGGGCAATGCCGTGATGGGCAATGGCCCATTTCCCAATTTCCTGGGCCGTATGAAGGACCCGTCATGCCCGGCGCCGACGCCGACGCCCGTATTGGTTTCTTGTTGCGTCTCGTGTTGCTGGGCATGATTGAAAAGTCCGAAACGCAGCGCAGCGAATCTCCTTTCGCCAAGACTGTTTATGCACAGTAGTAGCAGATGATCGACGGCGATCTGCCGTCAACAGCAGACACCAAAAGCGCACTCATTCCTCATCTGGAGTCCCAAGAGCCCGAGTCAGACGCGGCTGCCAGCTTGTCCAGTTTCGCCTTCCGACGTTGTCAACAGGCTTTGTGACACTCCGTGTCAGTGAGATATTTGGAATCGCTCTTGGCGTCGGCGCTTGGCATGGCTTCGTGCTCACGCTCTGTGCCTCTGTCTGGGTAACATTGAACAGGCAAGCAGAGGATGGAATGCGCTGAGACAATTACTCCGTCATCCACAGGCAGTGAGGGAGAGGGGAGTGCTGAGCGGCGGACCTAGTCAGTCCGAAGTCCGGAATGGCTCGGCGACTTGGGGTTCACATCAGCCTGATTGTAAGCCGTGGCTGCACGTAGTCGTCGCAGTTGCAGTCGTAATCGCAAGACCACAGCCACCGCTCAAATTCCCACCTCCTTGGCAGACAACGGATGCTCCGTTGTACAAACAAGGACGCACACTCAGTTTAACTGCCGTTGCTCCTTTTCTTCCCCAAGGGCGTTGCCAAGCGCTGCTGTGGTATGAAACACCATGATCGTCTCGAACTGGGGGAGCAAGGGGCGGGTAAGTGAAGCTACGTACCCTTAAAGGGACATGGCCCTAATAAGAACACTCCAATTAGACGCTTGGGCCTGCTTTGGCAAGAGAGCTGCATACTAAAGGCCCTTGGCACGCCTTGGCGGAGATCTTGGCTGTATCACTGATCGCCCCCCTGAGTTGTAGTGTGCCGATCATGAGATCAGCTGTAGGCGTTCAAATTGCTCCCCAGCATTCCAGCAGAAGCACGATGGTGTAACTGAGACGGTCTGGAGCTGCCTGGCACATTCCTATAACCGCTCAAATTGTCGAGCTCGCGACTTCGCCCGGAGAAACTGGACGGGGCTCATCCTTGCGATGAGGTCAGTTGATGATCATGTTTGTATAGAGCGGGGTTGGAATTCCAGATGTCGTCTTCTTGTCCCATAAGCATAAACCAGACAAGAATTATCGCCAAAGCAGGGGGATGGAGAGGGTTGATACAGTTCGACCTAGTTACACAGCAGACAAGCTATTCGTGCCATATTTCTCCGCGTTTTGTGACAGACTGTATTGAGTATGGTATCCTGAAAACCAGGCGCAGGGTTCAGGTTACAGGTGCCATCGAGGCAGCTGTTTCTGCGATCGGTCTTCCGGTACAGCGGAGGAGGTGCATATGCTGAGGCGGCAACCGCGCGTAAGCTTGCTCCAAGGCACAAATGCCAGAACCGAGCTGCTTTAGTTCGTTTCGGGAGAGCTGTGGTTCGCTTTAGCTAGATAGCCAGCAATTCGTATATCAAGATATCTAAGAAAACGATCCGACGACAATTGACCGCAATTGACTACTTTCACTGTCCGGTTGTCCGATGGTAGAGCTCTTGTCACTTGAACAAATCCAGACGCACGGTCAAGAGCTCAGCAGGATGCAGCTCCAAGTCTAAGGTATCGAAGTTTCCATTGTTGTTCCAAACATACCGCATTTGGAACACCATGCAGCCGCACAAGAGACCGGCGCAAACCCAAGAGTACGAGCGATGTCCCGTGCGCTGTGGAGATCTACCTCCAAAATGCCTCATAGAAACCTGTCGGCTAGAAAGAAAGTAAACGTCCAATCAGGGTCCAAGGATCCATCGTCGCTTCAAGTCACTTGAGATATACTTGGATCATCTGCATTGATTTTCGTGGTGGTTCGTGCACACATGTTGGCAACGGTGATGATCAATGGAGCAAGCTATACATAGTTGAAAAGAGACAGCTGCTCGAGCTCAGCTTTGCGTCCCAGACGTACGGTATCTGATCCTGGTCATCTCCAATTTAGCCGGTTACCCCTCCGCGAGTGACGATTCACAACCTCCACTGCTCGAGTCGTGTCAATTGTTGTATGCATTTGCCCCATCCAGAGACGGGAAGAAAGCTGCGACGTTCTTGGGTGGCATACGTTGCCCGCCTCGCGTTAGGCAATCTTGCAGTGACAAATAGCGATTTTGGAGGTACCTAATCCCATCAATGCCTGATACAATGGCAAAGGGATTGGAGACCATCTCAAGGAAAGAAAGTGTAGCGAATCCCTCCTTAGGCCACATGGCTAAACTGTTGCTTTTTCAGCAACGTGCGAGCGCGCATGCATAGCATCTGGAGTAATACAGTGCGACTTGCAGTCTCGTATAAGTGGTGATAACTAGCGAGAGCGCGGAGAGTGCCTTAGTTGTGAAACGTCATGTCGAGCAAACACCAAAGCTGCCCGCAGCAGTCGGATGCGGAGTAATAACGGACAGCAGTATCGTCCGTCGGCTTGACTCTCAGTTGAGACACCGAGAAAGCTGATTCCTGGAAGGCATGTTTGTCCCTCGTGCTCGTATCCCAAGCCTTCTTAGCTGCATGCAGCGCGTAAGCGATGATTTCAATTCCAGTCGGGTGAATGCTTATATTATCAACTGAATGCTGATTGCTGGGAGGCACAGGAAAATAGAACACCGGATCGAATGAAATCGCACCTAGTGCTGGGATGGTGGGGGAATCCCTGATCATCACGAAGCTTGTCCAGGAATTTAAGATCCAAGACACGAAGATGTCGGTGAGTTTGCGCTGACACCCCGCTTTCTGCGAGCGATGCCCGATTATCGGATCGCATCTGAGGCCCTGAACCATGAATCGGTCAATGGGGCTGCATGACTATGGGGGAATTCCTGCTTTTTCTGGCCGCCGGTCAGGACATCGACGACAGGCGATCGTCGCTAGGCGTTGCCGACAAAGCTTCGCCGCCAGTGCTTCACATGAAGTTGTTTAGTACCACGGTCCGTATACCAGGTCACCGGTATAGCAGAGCGGTCGAAGTTGCGTGGACGAGAAATTCTCGGTTCCATTGTGCCGTGTTGGGCAGTACTGGCAGTTTAGCTACCATCTACGATCCTGTGTGGTTTGGGTAGGACTCGATGGAGCCGATCGAGAGACTGAGACACGGTAACCTCAGTTCATGATGTGTCCGACTCTGCCTTCTTTGGCTGCTTTCTTGACTCGATATAATCGAAAGCATTGCGAAAATAATGCACTTCATAATAATGAACGCGCCAGCGGACATAGTGTGAAGGACTGAAGGTGCTCGAACAAATCTACGTCATAGGGTACTGGATCCAGTTAGCGGAAACAAAACTTACTGGAAAGAGCAGGAGCTGGACAGCCAATACCGAGAACTCTTATTAATCTTATTGACGGCTGCTATAAGGACTTGTGGAGTGGTTTATTACGGAGGGATCTGAGGGGGGCCCCGTAAGCGCGTAGAGCGCCGTGTTTTGGCCGTTGGTCCCTTGGAACTTTGGTTAACAAGAGCTCGGTTGGAGACTCGCACCGCTTGGAGTTGACGTTGACGTTGGATTCTGTGGAGGGTTGAGACCACGGCTTCAGATCTGTGTATCCCAGGCACAGCTCGAATCCAGGGAAGCTTCCAAAGTAGACTTTGTCATATTCATACATTTTACAATAATAGCGATCAATGTCCAATGATGATTCCCACCACCGAGTCATCACTCGAGTCACCGGCACTGTCATGCTTTTGAAGATGGCGGGCTGAGATGACTCGGGGGTCAAAGGCAGCCGGACGCCTGTTGTCCTTCCAGTCGGCACTGGATTGCCGTGGAGGTGGTAATGTAATTACGTGAAGGTGACGGTGGTCCAAGATGCCCCGGCGGGTTAGGGCAACGTTCGTATGGGGACGCCCCGATGCACGGATGGTGAAGTGCGAAGACGAGGACGGCAGCAGCTCGTGCCGCCTTGTCCTGGAGTTCTAACGTTGGAGGCCTTTTCGTGGGGGCAAACTTGGAGAAGGGCCAGGGAAAAAGAGTTCATGCGCGGAGATGCTTCGAGATTTGCTTTTTCAGATGGCAGCTTAGATCTGTGTAACATGCCATGCCACACGAGCATGTTGACAGACCACGATACAAAGTAGTGTTCTGGAGAACCTTGATCGTTCAGAAGGTTGTGCCCTGATCAGCCTCGCTTTCGAGACGGGTTTCCCTCTTGGGAAGGGCGCTCTTGGTTGAGGGCCGAGGAGACGTCTGTCGTGACCTCAAAATCCCTCATAGTAAAGATTTGCGGTAGTGTGCAGTGGCAGTGGTGACTTGGTCAGAACCAGCCTTGCAGTGCGGATGAAACCGACGCCTGAAAGGATCCCATTTCTGGAAGTTCTCAGCTCAAACACACAAAGTGTCTTTCTTGCCCTTTCTTTATCTCTTTGACAGTTTCACAGCTTCATTCAACCTGACCTTTGCAAAAGGCAAAACGTCAGAGTAGCCGCAGGTGTCAGGAACCGCCAGCCCGCCGTCTGCATCCCATCGGGTTTGGCTCAAGCCCGCTGGTCTTGGCGGGAGGTTTTGGCGGGGCTGATTGGACCAAGCGTCTGCTGATTAATGGTAAGTACCAATCAGTACCAAGATTACCACCAGGGATTGGGAGTGCTAGGTGGCGATCCAGCGTCATGATACCGTGGCTAAGATTACGGCGTCCTGACCAGCTTACCATACCGTTGGCAATCAAAAAGAATAATCAAATGCGAAAAAAGAATTTTTTAATCGCATTTGGCTTTAGCTCTGCAGGGAATCCACACCACCAACCACTAACTCCCCACCCGCCGCTCTGCGTCCCTTATTACTTTTTTCCGATCTGCTTCTCTGCATTCCTTCTTCCTCTCTCCATCGAACCCGATCTTCTTCACCTGCCAACTCACTTGTGCTTCTCCAGTCTCACAAGGCGCGTCTTCTTCTGGCGCTCCTGGAGCTGCCACCCTTTGAAGAAGGCGTGAATTCCTTTTGGTCTTGGCTGCATCCGCCCGCCTTTTCCTGCTACCTTACCTACCTTCATATTTTACTTATACCTCACCCACCATCATGCCTCTTATATTATAGTCTTCCCTCGTCCACCCTTGGGCTTTACTACTGGGCGACCTTTCCATCAGCATCCGTTGATCGATATTGAGAGCTCTTCTTCTATAATACCATTGCCGCCTTGCCTACGCCGCCGAGTCATTACTTCAACCAGCCCGCACCTCGACAACGATCTCACCTTTTGCTCGTCCTTTCACCTACCGATGATCGTCTCCCAGTCTCGAAAGCGATGGTACATTTACTCCGCGGTGATCGACCAATCTTCTCGGTACATCACTTGTTGAAGATGCTTCTCTCATCACATCAATCCAAGCCCACGGACGAAACAACCGACTTGCCCGAGGACATGGACGAGCCCCCTGATCATCGCTACATGGATACGTCCGCCGCCATGGACGACGGCGTGGTTTATGTCAAGTCTCCGGCCAAGTACACCGATCCCAAGGAGTCCCTCCTCACTCGTGCTCTCAAGAGCAGCAGTCCCGATTTCAGCCCTACCGATCAACCTACCTCCTCCCACGAACACACCTTCTACCGCTCTTATTCGTACGGCAACGTCAGTGGTGTCTCGACCGCCGAGCTGACCAGTGACGGAGGCCTTACAAGCCCTTCTTTATCGCATACTTCGAGTCCCCCACTACCCTCCCGCCTAGCCAGTCGACCCCCGGTGGCAACGAAAAACAACAAGGGCTCTGGTACAGGTAATGGTGAGTCTGCCATTGAAGCAAACCTTGGACGGAAGAGGTGCATCAGTTTTGCATGTGGGCGCAAAACCGAAGATCAGAAACCACAGGCCCCGACGCCACGGACTGAACCCACCGCCAAACCCAACGAGCCTGCCCCAGAGTTCAAACGCAAGACAACCCTTACCTTCGTGTGCCCCGCAAAGGAACCTCAGTCTAAACGTGAACGGTCTCCTACTCGGGGATGCTCTTTGCGAGCCCGCCCTCGTGGGTCTCCTGCACCTTTTGCCCGCAAGGCTTCACCTGAGAAGCCAGCCTATCTATCGATCGTCATCCCCCAGGAGCAGAAAGCCGTGCCTCAGGAGTCCAAGGCGTCCGGACCATACAGAGGAGTCCCAACGAAAGGTTTGGGGAAATTCGAAGACTCAGAAGCAACTCGATTTCACGAGTTCGGAAGCTCGTTCGAGGAAGATGCTGAGTGGGTTACCCGGGAGGCCGACTACAAAGAAAAGATTACCTTGAGTGACTGCATGAAAAAGGAGAATGCCATCAGGAAGCTGGCCGAGGAGGCCGAGCAAGAGGCCCTTGACGAGGACGAGGACGACGACGCCGATCTTCCAGACGACTCTTCTACTGTGCATGACTTCTCTTCCGACGAGGATGATGGAAATGAGTCTGATAACGAGGCCGGCTTTGCTGATTCCGACGAGAGCGATGATGGCTCCGATTACGAATTCTGGGCACCCGCTAGTACGACAGCGGCCACGAGCCCTCTAGAACATCCTCGGCTTACTTTCAGCCGTAGGGACTCGGCTATGTCCTTTGACTCGGTGAACGAAGACCATCCCCGTAGGAATTGGCCGCCAGCTCTCGCTGCACAGAGTACCAGCCGGTCAATCAAGATTCCTAGATTGCGCCCTGGCACTCCGGATCTTCCTGACAGTACCGATTTTGTTTGTGGGACACTGGACGAAGACCGACCCTTGGAGGTTGCCTACAAGTCTTGCCTCGAGCAGCGACGCCTTTCCAAACAGGTCGTCATTCCTCAAGACATTGATCCAAGCTTTCCTACTTCTGACATCGATGACGATGATGATGACGATGAAGAGCTCAAAGGTTCTGGTTTGATTGATGAAGCACCTAGGGGCCGAACAGGTGGCGAGCTGTCTCGGAGAGTTTCACCTCATCCTTCCCCTAAGCGGATGATGTCTCCTCCACCTCGTCGACAAGGCAGAGCATCGCCTAAGCGTCTTCGCTCCCCGCCACCTCCAATGAAGCTCAGACCGTCTGGATTGGATGGATCGCAAGGTGCACCCGTCCTTCGCCACGGTTTCAACATCAGCGAGCTAGTCCAGCGGCCCGTGCTGTCCCGTACGAAGTCATTGCCTCGCACACCGAACCCGTTCTTCACGATGGAGGGTTCCCATCGCTGGTCGGGCATTCTTCCAATCGAAGAATCCCATGAGCGTGAATCTTCACGCACTCGCGAGATCTACACCCGAGGCCCTGTCGACATCGTCGAGGGCCTAGAAAAGAAACGCCAGAAGAGGAAAGAGAAGTTCTGGCGTCAACATTGTCGCAAAGCTGCCAAGGAGCACATGGAGCGACGTCCCATCCCTGGGAAAGGTGCTGAACGCATGAAGGAGCTTGGCCTCGAGGTCGCTGAGAGGACGAGAGCCTTCGGCGTCGGTGAGAGCTCGCAGCTCGTGCTCTCGGTCTAGACACCTCTTCCCTGTGGTTCAAGCAATGCAACCCGCCCATTCTTGTATATACTAGGATGACTCTACCCGAGTATTCCGACACTGCATCTATTACGTGCCACGCCTTTCTTTACCGTTTCCCCCTGACCGCCTTGGCTTGGGACGGTCTTTGCGTCTGCATTTACACGACGGTCGCTTTCTTTCTTGAACATATTTACCCATTCCTTCATTTTCACCTTTACCCCTTTTACCCCCTTTACCGTTTTTAGTGTATGACTTTGTGTGTCTTTGGGAGCTTTTTTGCATGAGGGCGGTTACGGAGTAGTATACCCCTTGCTTTGGCTTTGAGACTGTTAGAATTGGGTGCATAGTTGAGGTTGATTCAAGAGAAGAGAAGAGAAGATAAAATAATCAAATTGAACAAATTAAACAATGTATTCTACCATTGCTCAAGCTCTAATTTGTAAACCAAGCCCTGTTCTGTTTTGCAAGGGAGCGCGCCTGTTGGGTCGGCTAGCTCGGCTACCTAAGTACTTAGGCGCCCAAACAAACGGACCGCTTTCAAACGTCACTTGGCCGGCCACCGCAATCCTATTCTTTTCGCTTGTCAACCAGCACAAAGCAACATCCATCAATTTCACAAATCGCAGGACTAGCCGTCAAGCTCTGAGTCGCTTTCAGCATGTGGATTATCAACTGGTGTACGTCCTTTGTGGTTTTTGGCCTTATCTCCCCGCGCTCGTGATTCGAAAGCTGGCCTGACCACAACTCTGGCTCTTCCTGCCAACGGCCACATTCGCATATCGACGCTGCTTTTTTGGCCGTTGCTGTACTAGAAGAACGGTACTGATATTTTGTTCGATATAGTCTACGACGTTCTGGCGTCTCTTGGCCTGCTCAACAAGCACGCCAAGCTCCTGTTCCTGGGTCTCGATAATGCTGGAAAGACCACCCTTCTGCACATGTTGAAGGTATGTTGACGGTATCTGTGGGCCTTTTTTTGAGGTCACTTGAGTGGAAAGATGCGATGCTGCTTCATCGAAAAACACACTGGGAGGCAAACAACAGCTGACGGAATGCACTCCTTAGAACGACCGAGTCGCCATCCTTTCGCCTACCGCTCACCCAAGTACGTTGTCTACCTAGACCCACATCAGCCATCCAGAATACAATACCGAAATAGGGCACAGTGGATGGTACTATGACGCGAAGAGAAGTTACTAACTCGATACAGCATCCGAGGAACTCGTTATCGGAAACAACCGATTCACGACCTTCGACTTGGGTGGTCACCAGCAAGGTGAGTTGGCCCTAGCCAACTAAAGGACAGCATTCGAAGACGACTAACGGATGATTCTAGCTCGCCGCCTCTGGAAAGACTACTTCCCCGAAGTCAGCGGAATCGTCTTCCTCGTCGACGCCAAGGACCACGAGCGCTTCCCCGAGTCCAAGGCCGAGCTCGATGCCCTCCTCGCCATGGAGGAGCTCTCCAAGGTCCCCTTCCTCGTCCTCGGAAACAAGATCGACCACCCCGACGCCGTCAGCGAGGACGAACTCCGACACCAGCTTGGTCTGTACCAGACGACGGGTAAGGGCAAGGTGCCGCTTGAGGGCATCCGGCCCATTGAGGTGTTCATGTGCAGTGTTGTTATGAGGCAGGGTGAGTTTTCTCGGCGAGCTTTCTGCGCTCGTGCTCCCTTGTTCGAATGGAATGGCTCTAATGATTGTGTGGTTGCCAGGATACGGCGAGGGTATCAGGTGGTTGTCTCAATACGTCTAAACCAGACAAACTTTGCTATCCCCATTAAGCCGCGGACCGCATTTATCTACAAGGTCGCCGTGCTCCCGCGTTAATCCTATGACGGAAACAACTATACCCACTTGATAATCACTCAAAACTCACATACTCACCTCGTCACTCGGAGAATCAGATTGGACCAAGTATATCCATGAACCATTCGCCCCTTTCCATACTACTACTCTACGGCATACATTTCAATTGAATTCTACTTAGCCAGCCAGCCAAATCAGTCAATTGTTTAGTGATCTCGTCTAAGCTAAACCTAATTGCTCGCGCAACGCAATGCAACTTGTGCTTTACACCCTCATCAGCCCACACAACATGATACCTCTCTTAGTGAACTCTGGCCGATTCCTAGTCTCACTGAACAGGGTCGTCGGGGTCTAGATGGGTCGAATTCTCGGTGATAGGTCTCAGACGGGGCGCCTGGGGAGAGGGCCAAACCAGCGTAGCGTAGCAGTGTAGTGACATACCAGTCCCAGACCTCGAATCTACGAGGACACTAGGTAAAATAATAAGAATGTAGCTATAGTAGCTTGGTGGTAAGGCGACTGAGAAGTCCAGGATCACAAAGTCAACGTCCTATATGTTACCAACAGCATAATAAACAAGTACATGCGACCACAAGGTGTGGAGAACAAGGCTTCCCGTCCGCTCAGCCGTACTTGAGCCACAGGTTGAACGCGGTCAAACAGTATATGAGCCCTGGACTACGGATAGTTGCTGCTTTATCCGTAGTTGCCACTAGCTCACAGGGTGACTGCGAGTGATTTGGGTGATGTTTGTTACTTAGGTGAGAAAGTAGGTGCCAAGTGGGTGACAAGAGAATGAGAAGGTAAGTACACAGGTCACGTACTCCGTACTCATTTTTTTAAGGGAAGCGATGGACTTCTTGTATCATTAACGGCCACCTAAATAAACAGACATACTCTTGCTTCCCACACACACAAAGTATCATGAGCGTCGTAACCCGTGATCCCGAGCGCGGCGAACGAAGAGGCAACGGGCTTCGACAGGCGCCAGCCAATTACGGTACGTACCGGTAGTCAGCAGGAACGACAAAGGTACCTAAGTACGCGCTCATACCTCAGCGCCCTTGAGGGGGTTGGCCAGCGAGAGTCGAGTTGAGGGCAAGTATTCCGGCTCGACTGCTTGATTCTCTTAGTTAGACCTTGCTTCACAAAGGGTCTTCCACGCATTTGGCTTTGGACTTCTTGGAAGCTCTTCTGGATGCTTTGAACCTTGTATATAGGGCACTAGAATCTAGATAGGTACATCTACCATGGAAAAAAGTTACGAGCGTCTCCTCCCTGTCCGATTCGGTCGTTGCTGCTTTGATAGGGTTAGCTTGACGAGGTAGGTGATTTACTATATTTTTAAGGTAATTTACATACCTGCCCTTCCAACACCTATGCTTACCCTATACTCACTCTCATACTCACCCCATGTCGACACAATTCCTTTGGCTGCTTCAGCACGAAAGTCAAGATGCCGCGACAGGAGATAATAACAGGTCTGGCTATGAAAGCACTACTGCCCCTTAAAAAAATGGTGCCAGGCTGCTCTACCCTCTCTCACTCACCCACCTCCGTTCTTCATGAGCCATGAGCCTATGACAGGCAACAACTTACACCCCTGTTTGGGAGATTCCGGTAACACTGCTCTTGGTACTTCTCTTGGATTGGGACACTACCGCTCTTCCGACTAAATGCACATGTGGAGATCTCAACTCTGCCTGTGAGCTTAGGCTTTTAAAAATATATGTAGGGAGAAACAGAGACTAACTTGTAGAGAATATCAAGAAATCAAGTACAGAAATTTATATGCTGAAGGCCGGCAAATACCAGAACTTCACCGTCTGTAAAGTTCATAAGGACCTTCAGGCCGTTGATAACGACCCTCGGCCATCTCATACAGCTCGCCCGGCTTTGAAAAAGGGTTCGCAACAGAGGCCGAGAAGGATGGTTGAACTGTTGCAGTTTGGTCTCCATTACCACTGGGGGTAGGGCACACTAACGGGCTGGCGACGAGAACGAAAGAAAAACCAGCCAAAACAGGATATGAGTAGCATAGCGCCGACCGCACAGCCGACGCCGATGCCTGCTTTTGCGCCTGTGGATAGGCCGCTGTCGGGCTTCCTCCGATCCTGTACCAAGTAGAGATACACCCAGTCAAAGTATTTTATACTAGGTATTTGCCAAAGATAACCCAAACAAATCCAAAGTTCAAACCCTGTATATGCAAAGACCGCTTGGAGCAGCCAGCAGACTATTATCCTTCGTGAGATTGCAAGTGAACTTACAGAGCCTGGATATCCTGACCTGAGATACGGCAGATGTTCTGAGTTATTGCGCGCGAAGCTGTGAGCCAAAGGCAAGCGCGTAGCAAGCCTAATTGTAGAGGCGGGCGTATCATGAGGGTAGTCACGTGATCCATATATGTACGCATGGCCAGTTCTTGGCAAAGTAGCCATCATGGTAATTGGCTGTAAGAAAAGGGAGTAACGTGACTGTAGAGCCCTGATTGGCTACTCGTAGAGTACACTAGCGTGACTTTGACTTACTAAGCCTTACCACCACCGGGGCTGTCAGGTGGATGTTGTCGCTCAACACCTTATAAAGGTCAACTGGGAATAGCTTCACGGCGGTGACAGTAACAATAACAACCCCGACGCCTTCAGATCCATATTCAGAACCACATCATTGTTATCCTGGGCTGAGGGTGATCACACTTCGCGCACAACCTCCCGAGTGATAAACAGGCTGCCCGAAAGATACGCGGGCGCCTACGTCCCAACCAGGAGCCATGTTTAGCTTTTCTGATTCCAAATTGACAGCCCCCGGATCGTGCTTGAGCATCCTCCAGGGCGCTGGAGCGCCTAGCTGGGTCCTTTAATATCCCAGGACGAGCCGAGCCATTAGCCCTGTCATCTACATCCAATAATAACACAATGGATATGCACCTACATCACAGTAGTCCATGGCATCGCCTGGAGCCGCTATACCCTAGCACAAGTACTTAGATACTTTCACCTTTTGACTCAGACTTTCCAACAGAGAGTCTTTGTTTACTGCTCAAGGCTGACTCCAAGTTCAACCCCCTGGCCAGATTGAGCTTCCCCTGCTAACCCTCAGGTTGTGCCAGTATCATATATTTCTATGTACGGCTGATCTTCTTCTCTCATGCTCTTCCATCCTCTACACCTATCTGCCTCTCAGAAACTGCTTCTCCCGGCGGCCACTGCACCCCAAGCACGCCAGTCAAGATCCCGATAGAGGGATATGCCTCCCAACCCAACGTCGCCCAGAGCCTTGCGCACCGGCGCTGTCATCCTTTCCGTTCTCATCGTGGGCGCGACGCTGCTGCATCTGAAAACTAAGCGCTCTGGATCTATCTATCTTCCAGATCTTGTGGCTCCGTCTCCGAGCCAGAGGGCGGATTCAGTCAACTGGTCGCGCTTTGCTTACACGCAATATGTCACGAATAGCGCCTACCTATGCAATTCAGTCATGCTCTTCGAAACGCTGCACCGCTTGAACAGCAAGGCCGAGCGGTTGATGATGTACCCAGACAGTTTCTCTGCTGATGAGCAGGACTCGTCGAGCGAGAGCCGGCTGCTGCGCAAAGCGCGTGACGAGTATGGCGTCAAGCTCTTGCCCATCAAAGTGCAAAGTCGGGACAGTGGTGACCGTTCGTTGCTCCTTGTTATCATTTTTGGTTTTTTTTTTCTTCTTTTCTTTGTTGTCGTTTGGCTTCGGTCATTGACCTGTACCCCGCCTTCTCCCCTTTTCTTTTCTTTTCTTTGCTTTTCCTTTGACCAAGGCTAACTTATCATATGCTCAGCAACTTGGGCAGAGAGTTACACCAAGCTTCTTGCATTCAATCAGACCCAGTATGAGCGTGTCCTGAGTTTAGACTCGGACGCAACTATCATCCAGGTACCCCAGGCCTTTCCTTTCTTTCTCCTTTCTTTCTTCTTCTTTTAAGTTAAGAAAGGCTGACATCTCAAACCAAGCCCATGGACGAATTATTTCTTTCACCACCATGCCCCGTGGCGATGCCTCGAGCATATTGGCTCAATCCTACTGGCCGCACCTTGAGCTCACAAGTAGTACTGATCCAGCCGTCCGAATTCGAATTCACCCGTATCATGGCCGCCATCTCAGATGCCGGTTCATCTGACTATGACATGGAGATTGTTATTGATTTGTACAAGGACAGTGCACTGATTTTGCCCCATCGACCTTATGATTTATTGACCGGAGAGTTCCGGTCCAAGTCCCACAGCGCCTACTTGGGCAATGAGTTGGAAGTGTGGGATCCTGAGAAGATCTTGAAGGAGGCTAAATATCTCCATTTCTCTGACTGGCCTGTTCCGAAGGTATAGTATCCCCGCAATACAATATAATATGCTTTGGCATACTCAGCTATGTTTCAAGGTTAACACCTTCTTAGCCCTGGGTCTCGGCCAGTCCCTCCATAGTCCAAGAGGAACAGCCTACATGCGATGTCAATTCAGAAACAGGTCAGGAAGATGATTGTCGGGCCCGAGATATTTGGTTAGAACTCTACACGGATTTTGCCACTCGGCGCAAGGTTGGTCTAATGTCTTTTGTCCGCTCGTGGCATAATTGCATTAAACAGTGACTAACCAACCCAGAATGTCTGTGGCTTGGACGTCGCGTAAAAAGGTCAGGTGGAGCTTGGTTGAGGTCAGCCTATCTTGAGGGCGAACCTAAGAACTGTGATGGATCTATGAGTTACATGGAGCTCATAAACCCGCGCGATAAGAGTGAACGAAAACAACCTATCAACATGTAATAGACTTGGTAAGTGTGTATATAGAGAAGAGCAGTAGTACATCAGTTACTTCCTTGTACGTATAACACTGTGAAAGGTATCCCCAAAACTTCAACCATTACGGCAATTATCTCTTGGTAAGACGGCGAGCTAATTAGAAGACTTGGGTTCATCTATCCAGCGCGATAGGTACGGATTTCAAAACATGAGGATATTTAGAGAGGTCCGGAGTTGAATGTGTAGAAGACCCTTCGCGAGGCGGAGCTAGCTAAGATGGACAAGCGGTGGGCGCGCCGGCAGAACACCCGCGACTTCCAAGCCTTGGAAGGCTTACGGCTTAGTAAGCCAAGTATGTCCCGAGGTCGGCCCGCCAAGGCAGGCTCACCCTGGCTATTATGTACTTACCCTAATCTCACCCTGAAGTTTCAGGGTCATCCGAGTCGCGCGACCGTAAAGCGGCCTCACCCTAAACTCACACGGGCGGTACCCACCCGAATTCTGGCCGTGTTGAAGCCACACACCAGCTGTTGTATGTTCTACCTTTTTTCTTTTTTTTTTCCTTTTGCGCAAACTAGCCCATCATGCGGCGTTGTGGCCGGGTACCAGGCAGGTCGACGTGGACGAGAGGAGGATGGGTGGTGGGTGTGGTAGGGAAGGTTACGATCTCATTGTCTGATAGCGTTGGACCGGAGTGGTACATTACTCACTTGCTGCAAGGGATACTGCCGCTAAAAAGCCCGAGCATTGATACCGTAGAAAGCAGACGGGCAAGATTAGTAGAAGATGATCATGCTATAGACTGTTGCGTGAGCAATTACTCAAACGGACGAGGATTGGATAGAGAGCATAGAGAGAGAAATTAAGCGCGGTATAAAATCTTGGTACACATTCCAAAGACACTCGAGGCGAAGCGGGTGTCCGTTTGCTTATCTGTTTGGCGTTACACTCTCACAGACAGGAGGTTTTGGAGTAAGCGGAAAAGAAGAGGCGGGAACGAGGCACAACAACAGTAGACACAAAGAGGAGCAGCAGAACACAGTAAATAACATTGAGAAAGAACACCAGATGCAGCCGTCGCTTTCCCTCCCTCTGCCAAACGAAATCAGACAAACGAAACGAGAGGTAAAATAGATGCACGGAGGAAACGAGGAAGTGGTAGAGAATAGACAGAAGGCGAGAAAATTGGGAAAAAAAGGGCAGGAAAGGAGGAAAAACACCAATCCCTCTTGAGAGCACAAAGTACCTTCCGTATAGAAATAGAACATGATCAGCGTGAAGAGTCAAGTCGAAGTCGCTGGAGCTTGGGATGCGGGGAGGAAATTGTGACAATTCTCTGCATGTCGTATAGTTATCTCGGGAGGTCGGGTCAAGTCGTTACTTCCGATCGTCTAACGCAAAGGGCATCGATGTCGTGGGTTGCTGAATCTCTCGTGTACTGACATAACGCGGATATGGCGTTTCTATCTCCGCCCGAACCTGCTGTACGAAAAGCTCGTATGCTTACTTCTTCTTTTGCTTTCGCGGAGGAGTGATGGGTCGGCCTGAGCTCATTGCCCCGTAAACGTACTTTTGTTTTTTCTCTGCTGGTTTCAGGATCTAGATGGAAGAGAAGACCGATTGTTAGCTAAGTCCATTTTTCACGGCGGGTGCAGAAAAGTGATGAAGCATACCTGGAAAGAGCACAATAAACTCTCGTCCACACTCATCATTGCACCAGCATTATCAAATTCTCCACAGTAGTTCGGAGCGCTGAATAGTGTGACTAGCTGTCGCTTTGAGAAGAACTCGTAGCCGTCCTCAACAACTTGGTGCGCACGACATATCAGATCCATATCATGTTTCTGGAGGAATCGCGATACGACATCTGGTCCAAACGTGAACGAAACACCTCGGTCATTTTCACTCCATCCCGTGATATCTTTGTCGGGGTCGGACCACAGAAGGTCACACAAAAGGCCGCAATCGGGGATCTATATGGGTCAGCAAATCAAAGCCTTGAGCTTTGTGGAGCCCGGCAAGAGAATAGAGTAGGCGTATCGCGTGGGGCTGAGGTAGGGGTTCTCTTTGTCGAGCCGGAGGGCCAAGGGATTGACGGGAAGAAAAAAAAAAAAAACAGGCCTGGAAACTTACATCAGTGGGACGCATGACACGGCGAATCTGTTCCATGGAGTTGAGATCAGGACTCAGACCACCGTGCATGGTGAAGATCTTCTCATCAATGATAGCAGCAATGGGAAGGCAGTTGAAGCAATCCGTGAATGTCTTCCAAAGCTTGATGTTATACCTCCGCTTGCACTCATCGTAGAAACCGTAGATTCGGTTGATGGAGGCGCATTCGTGGTTTCCACGAAGGACAAAAAAGTTTTCGGGGTACTTGATCTTATAGGCAAGGAGAAGGCAGATGGTCTCGAGTGACTGCTTGCCACGGTCAACGTAGTCTCCGAGGAAGAGGTAGTTGGCCTCTGGTGGAAAGCCGCCGTATTCGAAAAGACGGAGGAGATCGTAGTACTGGCCGTGGATATCACCGCAGATCTATGTATGCAGACTTGTTAGTCTGCAAACCAGAAGCGCTCTGGCCCCGCCTAGTGGCTATCAAGGGCATCGTTACCTTGATAGGCGCCTCCAACTCAAGCAGAATGGGCTGCGAGATAAAAATCTCCCTGGCCTTTGTGCAAAGATAGCGAATTTCCGATTCCAATAGCTGGACTTGCTTTCCGGGCCGGCTGCCCCTCACCTCCAGCAGTCTGTCAATGATAGAATCCAGATCCACGTCTTGATCGGCCATGACGTGCTAAACCCAACGAGGGACGGTAGATATCGGAAGCAAGAAAGAGAAAAGGAAAAAGAAGAAGAAAAGATAATTAAACAGGCGTCCGGCGACGAGAAAAGAAGGCGAGAGGGTGGTCAACTGAGCGGTCGGTTCAGTATACGATAGATGACGCGGCGCCTACGGGCTGTTCAGGGCAGGAAATGATGTTAGAAAGACCTTTGACCGAATAAAACCATAAGCATAGGGAAAGTGATCAGAATAAAAGGCCAGGTAGACGCGTGCTCAATGCGCCAAAGAAAAATTTCATCGGCGTTAGAGGGGAGATAGCGATAGGAGAGAGGGGTGCGAAATTTGCTTACCAAACAGGATCTGGTGAGGTCGAGGTCGAGAGGCGGGAGCAGGCCGAATGGCCCTGGTGAGCGAGGAGGGGAACGAGGACGTCTAAGGCCGCGCGAGATACGATGACTTCAGAGACGCAAACAGGGTAGTTGATGAAGAAGCGCGTAGATAGCGACGAGCAATGCGGCTCCGGAACAGCGACTGGAGGGTGAAGACGAACTCAAAAAAGAGGCCGCGGTCGGTGTTGGGAAAAGGGAGCAAAAAGCGGCACGAAGCAACGGGAAGATTTTGTGTTGTGTTGGGACAAGGCCGAGCAAAGGACGCGAGGTGAAGGTCAAGCAGAGATATTCAGAAGGGTATGTTCGGTGACTGCAGAGACGCCGGGAGGGAAAGCTCCTGAGGCAAAACTTCTATCGGAAAAGACGCTGGTGGCGCGAGTGGAGGAAAGAAGTACAGGCAGCTAAGTGGAAGGGGATGTGGATGGCAATCAAGGGATCGCTGTTTGCCGACCAGATCAACTCGACGCAGTCGCACGAACGGCGGGAATCTAAACACCAGCTCAGGTCAGAGGGCAAGGATGATGAGGAGACCTGCGAGGAGATTCGAGCTCACCAAGAAAAGCGACCGAAGCAAGACTTTGGACAACTGCTTTGCTTGGAGGAGGTTTGGCTCTTGGTGATTTCAGCTGCGAAAAACCTGCGGGAGCCAGGACCACAACAAACCGCGCACGTACCAGCCGTACCGCTAGATTACCCGCTCGACTGGCAGAACGCACTGGTGGCACAACATTGGCTGCTATCGGGAGCGTACGGCCGCTATAAAAAGAACATGGTAATCTTACGAGAGCCGTACACATCGATACCTGCCCGGGTCCAGCCATAAATCGAGCTGTGCCCAACTTCTATAGTCTTACTCTTACTCTTACTGATCTTTTGATAGTGTTGATACATCTATTGTCCTCTTATCATAACAGCATTTACATATGGTTTCTCTCCCTCCACTAGTCAAGGAGCTGCAAGGAGGAACTCACCTGGAGAACCGTCAACCTTGACTACAGCTACTCCTTGCTCTTCAGATCCATAGATGCCGCAACGCACGGTGCGCATTGCATTCAACTATTTGCAAACCAGCACGAGGCCAGAATAGAAGGTCTTCGTCACAATAGCTCATGCATTTAAGTCCGAAATTCGTCATAAGTCTTTGCCGGAAACCGAAAGTGAATGACAAAAGTCCGCCCAGAACAACAAAAACTTTATACAAGCCTGTAACGGTTGCTCGAATCAAAGATATTTCGGCAGGCATCAGATCGTCGTCGTGTAATCATTAGGACGGGATAAAAGGAAACAAGACAAACCAAGCAAAACGAGGTATCGGTATAACGTGCACCCAAAACTCAATAGGGAGGCTCAAAACACAAATCGTCCCAAGAACGCCGTTGACTCCGATGTTCGCTCGCCGATAAAATACAAGCACTCTAAAAGGACACACAACAGCTCTCGTGGGAGGTGGAGAGTGTCGGGTATAACGGAGTGAGAAATATGTGGTTGGTTTAGAAGTAAAATAGGAAGGAGTTGTGATGAAAAGGGCTCAGACGTCCCGCCGGCGATTTCGCAATCGCATAACGCCACGAACAATGCGGTTCAACAAGCTGTTGCGGTATATGCTTCGAGATAGTCGACTATGGCAAAAATGAAACCGCGGTGTGGCTTGGGAATGAATCAGGGCAGAAAGAGAACTTTTGTCTAAAGATGTCTCTGTCGGTTGGTGGTTCATGGTACGGTCCATCAACCAGCATAGTATAAGGCGGGGAGATGGGATATATTCGAATAGAGAAAAAGAGGCGGGGCAAATCGGTTATATAAGAGGTTGGCGGCCGCTTAAGAGAGGCTGACTGTTAGCCCTGGTCAGCGATTCCGGTGACAATCGGGATGATTCGCTGATGTTGGTGCCTGTGCGAGGAACAGCGACGGTCATTTGGGTGTGGTTCCAGGCGTGGTCTCGCAGTGCTGCAAGGAAGCTACTACCAAGCTCATGCTGTAGCGCTGTGATCTGGTGTTTCCGTAAGTCCTCTTCAACATCCCATTCGAGACCTTGTAGCGTGCACTGCAGGGCCCGAATATCATTTGGCGGGACGGCGGAGTCATCTCGTTCTTTGTTGGCCGATCCCGGGCTAGGGAGGTAAAAGGATCCGGCCTGGGGACCACCATCAGATTTCCATTGACTCTCGATAGGCGACGGAAAAAAAGGACCAACAGGTAACTGAAGGTCTTGGGCAGGAAGGACAGAAGGTACCACCGCACCTGTATCTCTATCCCCTTCCATGACGGGCGCTCCAGATGGGTCAATAATTCTTCTCCGATGAGCCTTTTTCCTGCGGCTAGACCCAACGCCACTGTCGTCGTCCAAGTGTTCTACCCGTGAGATATCAAAATCTTGTGTAGGTCGAATTAGAGATGCTGCCGCAGCAGGGAGATTTGAAGGCTTGCTGACAAGCGTAGAATTGTCCGCGGCGGTAGATCGAATGACCGGCACAAGCTCCGGCTCTGCAGCTCGCTCAACTAGCTGTTTGCGCTCCGTGAAACCAGGTCCTGAGCCGTCGATGATGATGTCCTCCGAGTACCCGGGGGTGCGGCGGAATAGATTGAATATGACAACCCGGTAGTTAGGATGCGTTTTCACGAAAGGATTCCCCGCCACCCAGATCTCCCGTATCTCAGGGAGACTTGTTAGGCGGGCAATCTCCATGGGATCTGAAAGCTTGTTATCGCGAAGATCGAGCCTTTCTAACGACAGTAGCCGTTCAATACCCGCAAGGGAGCGAAGGCGGTTTGCCCGAAGATTGAGGGCAGTGATGGCGGGGAGAGGGTTGCGAGACACGGAATGAAGAGATTCTATCATGCAGTTGGAAAGATTCAAAGCCCTTAGCGCAATCAAGGAAGCGAGGCTGTCGGGAACCTCAGTGAAAAGGTTGGTGGACAGGTCCAAGGAGTGCAAGGTGTTAGCGACAGGAGCTAAACCAGCAGCGGAGACGGAGGTTAGAGAGTTATCGGGAAGCCCTAGATGTCGCAGGAATCGCCATTTGGATGGAGGGAGAACATTTGCTAACAAGTTCGTCGAGCTCCCGGTACGGTAACCCGAATTTTCACTTGAATTGGAGCTCCCTGATCCAGTGCGTCTTATCCGCGAAGACTGACCGCGGTTGTGACGATGAGTGGAGTGCTTCGAGCCGCTTGGCCGCGAAGGAGAGACGCTTCCAGCTCGAGGACGGGGCTTTGCCCCTTCGGACGCTAATCTTATCATGGATACTGCCTGTGGGCTGGCACTTGAGCCAAGCGCGGTATCTGCCACTGGGGACCCAGGAGCAGAAAGGGATCCGCTAGGCTCATACCTACTAACCGGCCGAGGGTTGGTGTTTCCACTCCATCCTAGCACAGGCGAGCTCTGGTGTTTCGAAGAGCGGCGGCGGCGTTTGTCAATGTCATCCAATACAATTCCCGTCAGCAACTCTGCCGGGTCCTCGATGTTGGCCCTCTTCAAGGTCAACGTTCGTAGTTGTTCTGAAAGTCGGTCCCAGCCGTAGAAGGAACGGAAGTCTATATCGATGATTTCTAGCGCGCTCAGATTTTTGAAGGAATGGAGAGGAACGGCAGTGTCAAAGGGGAATTCTTCGTAGCCCCGGATCAGCCGTGCGCGGCGATCGGGTGCTAAGCGCAGGCAGGGGATTTTTGTAAATGCCGAGTACAGGTATTTGGTGTCGGCTTCTAAAGCAGCCTTGGCCTTTTCAGATTTGGAGGAGGGATCCTTGGAGGCCAGACCGAACGAAGACCATAGTGAGCTCATACCAGACATGACACTACGGACACTAGACACAGAGTGAATCGAGTCTCTGTCACCCTTTGACCTTTGGGGTTTATTCAGGAAGGACACGTAGGACTGTGACACGTCGGTATGGATGTTCTCCAGTCTAACATTCATGGGGCCCACGGCAATGGAGATATCTTCGAAGCGGGAGAGGAGGTAAAAGAGGTGGTGGGGGGTAAGGGTGAGCTTCGCGGGTTTGACGCTTTGGGAAGTGAACTTCAGTGCCCCAAAGGATAAGGCCGCAGCGAGGGAGGAGGAAGTCGAGCCCGCGGACGAGCCCGACTGTGTAGTTTGGCCATTTCTGGTCGGTTGGCGCTTCAGTTGGAGTGCATTCGCGAGCGCCTTTTCGTGGGTTCGTACAAAACTGGCGAGATTCTAGACAAGCATCCTTGGTTAGCAGGCCGACGGCATATGCGCATGGATTACGAGCAGATCCGCGGATCGGGGAAAGGCTAACCTTGATGAAAAGCTGCCCCTCGGTGGTGTCCAGCTTCTCCATCACGGAAAGGTATAATGCGTCACAAGGCAAGTTCTGCAAGGCAATCTTTGGAGGACAACGCTCAGAGACTGGTAGGGTAAAAACAGGTCGACATTTTGTTGGTGGACAACAGCGGGAAAAAAGGGACGCGGGATAATCTGGGCCGAGAAGAGCGTCAGTATCATTTTACATGGCAGTGAACTCATGATGGCGAGGGCGAAGTGAAATCAAATGCGAATAGAATGTGATATTTTTGAAGCTCTCTACCCAAGGGAACGGGTGGAACAATAACAAAGGCTGAGCAGATTTTCAAGAGAATGCCGCGACAGCAATCCATTGGCACTTGTTACCATACCTAAGGAAGTCCCAGAGAAAGGAAGGAAAGGAAGGAAAGAACCCGAGTCTTCTCTATTCAAGCAGAACAGAGGTTGTCGCCTGGACGAACCCAAAAGAAACGAGGCTGTTGAAGCTGCAAAGTCGACTCCAAAGAAAAGGAGAAGATTGGAGAAGGGATGGGAGTGAAAAAAGGACCGGGGGCAGCTAGTAATATGCAAGTAGAGACAGTGGCGCCTGGTAGCGCAGCGGAATGATGAATTGAAGGAGGGGTGGATAAGGATGTGCACCGGAGCAGTGAGCAATCAGCTGAGAGGAGGAGGGGCGCTATCAGCACTCGAGGTGTACTATCAACGCCCAGGGTAGGCCGCCGATGACAGACTAAGGCTCTAGCTGCTCTTGGAGCTGAGGTAAAAGAAGAACGGGCGAAACGAAGCGCAGAGGGAGATAATGGGAAAAGCAAAGACAGCCGAAGGAAGGAGGAGGAGACGCACTTACTCTGGGGACAATGTGAGTGTGAACGTGGGAGATATCGAGAGTAGTATCGAGATTGAAGCAGTCAAGGCCCGGGCGGCAGAGCAGATCAGCTTAAATTATTTATCATGTCAGATCTGGTCAAGGGAAGGTCCCATAATTCTTATGGGAATTTCCATGGGTCTTCGACTCTGTTATCGCAGTATCGTACGGTACAGTGGAGACCCGGCATACATACAATCCATGCTCGAGCATCTGTCTGCTGCGAGGAGTCGCCCCATTGCGACAGCGTTAATATTACCATCGCGAGGATTTCCTTGGAATCGCGACGACCAACTGATCTCTACTACTTCTTCATCATCCCGTTACCAGGTGGGCCATCACGAAGAGCGGAGCTGATGAGATTTTTAGTTTGTCAACAAGAGTCATTCCTCTGCCGTCCCTTATCCCTATCAAAAGCAGTCCGTGTCCGCCTAGCGGGGTTCCTCCGAGCACTAGTACTCTGTCCAGTAGGCTCTTATGTCACTCCCATACTCTATGTCTTGAATAGCAGACTAACAACACCCCTTTCTTGACCTTGGTCGAACAGAGATCAAATATTTGGGGTTTCAGGGTGTACATGTTACCCCTAGAGCGAATACCGATTCGTGATTGTATCCTCTCCTCTTGTCACCTGGACGAGAGTTGAGCGATGATTCCGGGACGCTGGAGACGGGCCTCCCGATCGTGACTACTACTGCAATTATTACGAGGATGGAGAAACAACATCATCGCTGGATTCGCCCCTATTATTGCTACCTACCGTGCACGATTTACTCCGTCTTGAAGCGAGATCTGTCCCCAGTCTCAGCCACTGGGATAGGCGTCAGTCGGCCCGGTCATGGGGAGAGCACGGGCTGATTGGGTGGTGGAGTATTATTATCCAACGTGCAGCTGATAGTTGGGAGCGCCTATCCAGCAGCGGCTTAGCCTCACTCTGACTGACCCCGGGCGCCTCGACCTGATGCGCATCGGACGAATCACAGCGTCACTTCCGACACCTGCATCCTCCTGCATCGCGCTTTTCCGCGAGCGGCTCCTGACGAAGGATTGGCTGCGTCAAAAGGAAATAACAGATCCAGGATCAACGTTGAGACGCACCAACGGGCTGTCGCAACCGATGCATTTCACAAAGTCCATACATGGATCCGGCGCATCACCTTTGTCGGAGAGAAGACGCTGCTGCGCGAGATTGGTGCCAAGAACGGAGCGCTTGTTTACTATATCCGGCCCAGTGCTGCTGGCGGCTCACCCAGACAGCCAGAGACGCTTTTCGAGAAACTACATTCCGATGACGCCAATGTTGTTGATTTGTATCCCTACCAGACCATCATTACCCAGAAAGGCAATATCGGGAGGCTCAAGTGTGGAGCAGCATTCGTTTTTAGGGCCTCTTCAGCCTTGAATCCTTGATAAACATAGATGATCGAGTCATAGCCGCGGATGACCATCGCGGGGCCCTCAAAAGTCAAGATTTGCCCGGTCAGCACCTGCATAACTGACCTATCTAGGATGTTCGTTGCAGAAAATACTCCGTAACCGGGGCCGAGATACTCTATTTGCAGTCACACCGCTTCGTCTGCCGTGCCGTCACACCACATTATTCCTTTTAGCTTTCTCACCCCTCCTCCTACAACCAGTCTTTCTGATATGCTCATTCATTCGACAGTCGGTTCCATGGTTCAAACCCACCCTTCTTTATTTCCACATACTTTATTGTCCTGATGATCATCAGTGTCTTGTCGGAACAACCGGATTGGCTCATACTTCGGCTGAATGATGGCAGCCTCGTGTGAGCCGGGATGATGCTCCTCCGATGAACGTGACAGTGAACCTTACTGGCATGGAAAAATCGATATGACAAGAGAAACGGATATGGTCTCAGCATGCTGGAGTAGATCCGATATCTAAAAAGCCCTGATCAACAATCGACCCTACAGGTGTCTTAAGTTCATCTACTCCTTACTTCCCCGCCGTCAAGGGATAGCGGCCGACTAATTGTTGATATTCTCCGACATTCTACTCCATGGCAACGTAATAATCTCTTGTGGAGGGGTTGCCACAAGAATTCTCGGGCACGTTTTTGTCAATGACCCCGCTCTCACCGACCTCCCATCTGATATCGTGAGGCGAACCGATGGAACTGGTCCGTGCAAGCACAAGAAGGGAAACGAATCCACCCCTGTCAATTGCGGGGAGTACAGATATGCAAGACTTGATGTCTATTTCTTTCAACGTCTTTACCGCTTCTATCTTGGAGTAAGACTCGCTTACTGAACTGACCCCAATCGCCTCATCGTCGGCCGCAAGAATACCTATCGATGGTCAATGCTTGCCAACTCTCTGGTTCACCGCATCTCGCAAGAGGTCGATACCATCTGCTCCCTGCACCTGATATTGCTTCAAGATCCTTATCACATCCCCTATAATAATAAGACAGGCCCTTTCAATCTCCTCGGATCATCGTGATTGATGTTTGACCCGAATGATCGTCCCAAGCATAAATTGGCTAGGAAACGAAAATTGCCAATCGTACTACGACCAGTGGTTATCATCGAATTTTCGGCGAACGGGTCGGAGAACGAGGACTGTAACAGAACAATCCTCCATGGTTCTATCTCCATCTCCTTCCTGCTTTGGGGCGTCTATGCTACTATTTAGAGCATTATACTACGCCTTAAAAACAAGCGTCGAAAGTGGTCCTTACGCAGGGACTTTGGAGCGGTATCTGTAGATATGCTATTGCCAAGGATCCACGATCTGCGCACGGTGGGGATCGGTATACTACGAACTTGCTGGAGCCGATGCCCTTATCCTCGAGGACGTTCGCGTCAGCGTCTGTGCACCAGTCCCCAAGCTTCGAACCACCATAGTTTGTGGCGGACCTTATCGTCTGTGTGACCTGAGCATCTGAACCTCTGAGAGGCTAAGCTGAACAACATGGATGCTCAAATTGAATCGCGCAATCGCCTTTTCGTTCAATAAGTCGGCTTTACGATTGCGGGGTATCCCTGTCGAGGCGTCGTGCCATCGGTTTCTCGTCTTTCGACAGCAAGGTGATTGACCGTCTTTCCTCTGCCAGACGCTGAGACCAACAGATCCCAGCGCTATGGTGATTGGACGAGGTAAAGGCAACGGACTAATAGAATCAAAGGGCAGATGATTTGCAGCTAGCGCAATGGATGATCCTGGTTCGTTTCTGCAATAGCTGCAAACCGAGGGTTGTAACCCGCCTCTGCGACTCTGGGCAGTTGAAGGAGCGCTAACAGCACTAGGCCACGACAGCGCCTACGTTCATGATGCCATCCGGCGACTTTGAAATAGAAGGGGCATGTTAAGAATGGCGTTGCTTTTTGCGGTGCTCCCTGCTGCAAGCTCCCGAGTATATCCTGCAACTACTATATATATAATTGCGCTCCTGAATAACTTCAACATGCCTACAGAATCTACCAAGCACCAGCCCCGCGGTTGAAAAATGTAGCCCAAGTTACCCATCCAGCCTCTTTTTTGGTTTTGCGCGGTAGCCGCCTCTCTACCCTTGAGACCGGGGTTTGATTGCCCTTCATTCAACCATTTACCCGCCACCCAACCTTGAATCTTAACAACCCCGTCGTATAGATGCATACTTACATCTGCAGCGCATAGAGGGTGTTACCTAAAAGGGTACCCTGCAGGACGCTTAGTTCATTCATGTCGCTCGGAGCCGATTGAAACAGAACGCCTCACCTGTGAGTGGTCCGCCCAGGCGCATAGAAGTTGGAATTTGGAACCGAATACCGATCGTCTCGGTGGTGTTTTCTTTCCAGTCTACTCCGTATATGCGCTAGCCTGGTCCTGATGATAGGTGTATTGACTCTGTATCGGAGGTTTAACGGCTTGCACACGCGCTTGCAGCAAGAACTTGGCGATGTTGAACGATTTACCCCTCCATCGTGGCCGGGTTTGGGATACTGACTCGCGCCTCGGGAGAGAATCGTAGAGATGGGCAACATAAATGTGCTGATTGGCAGCGGTGGCGCAACCACACGGGACAAACTGCTGATCAGTTGGTTCAACTGTAGTGGAGACAAAAGACCCGCCTTGCGATAACTTATCAGAATGAAGGAAGATCATCCAAGACAAGGATGAACCCTCGGTTCCGTGTTCAACGTTAACGGCTCTGTTCGGGTGGCTGAGGCTCGATAGAGGTCGTACGTCACACACGTGATTCTTCAATGCCAGCTCCGCAACGATATTATTCCGAGAGCATGCGCTAAGCCTACTACGGCCATAGGCTGTGGGCCGTCCCAACGGAAATCCAGGCGGGCGATGGCCGTGACGTATGTCGTCACTGTCAGTCCATGTTTCTCCCAACACCTCGCGACCACCAAACAACTCATCGCAACATGAATACCGCCAACACCAGCCGATGATGGAGAAGATTTCCGCAGCCGGTGACAATAGCAAAGCCGACCTATACAGCCCCAGCGCGATCCCGGACCACGACACCGAATTCCTCAACCCGGATGACCTGCGCGCGTTTGAGAAAGCTCTCACCGACCAGGACGCAGACCCGCTCGTCGCCCTGAACGACTGGCGCCCCGTGTACCAGCGGGTCGTGCGAAGAGGACGCGGGCGGCGAAAACGGGCACCGACTACACCGCGCCGGACGAAAGACGAGACGAGGGAGGGCGTGCTCTACACCGTTCTGAAATGGCCGTTCCTGCTGTTTGTGCTGGGGTGGATTACCTTTCTGGGCGTGGGGTATGCGCTGACAAGGATCTATATTTTTCTCTACGAGCAGTGGGTGACGTGGCGGGGGAAGCGGGAGAGTTTGCGCAGGGAGCTCTACAAGCATGAGAATTATGACGATTGGCTGCATGCGGCGCAGACGCTGGATGAGTACCTGGGGAACCAGAGGTGGAAGAAGGTTGATGAATACGCATACTATGACCACTTGACGATACGGAAACTGAATCAGCAGCTCAAGACGGTCCGGTTACAGGTTGAGAAGCAGACGAAGAGTGAAGATTCGGGCTCCGTGGCCGTGGTTGAAGAGCTGTGCAATCTGCTAGAAGCTTGCGTCAAGGCCAACTTTGCTGGTGTTGAGAATCCTAGGCTCTATAGCGAGGCGTATTCTGGGACTAAGGATCTGGTTCAGGATTACATTGACGAGGTGCATGCATGTATCAAGGTCATTGCGGAGTCTCGGCAGGCGAAGACTGAGGACAAATTCAATCATTTCAAGCACCTAGACACCAATTTTGGCCGGACTGCGCTATGCTTGTCCGGGGGTGCAACGTTCGCCTACTACCACTTTGGAGTTGTTCGGGCTCTCCTTGACAACGAGGTGCTTCCGAGTATCATCACTGGAACGTCAGGAGGTGCGCTGGTAGCGGCACTTATCGGTACCAGGACGGACGAAGAGCTCAAGCAGTTGTTAGTGCCCGCTCTAGCACATCAAATTAAAGCTTGCTCCGAGGGCTTCACGACGTGGGGCCGACGATGGTGGCGCACCGGCGCTCGCTTTGATACGATGGATTGGGCTCGTCAGTGTAGCTGGTTCTGCAGAGGCTCCACCACATTTCGAGAGGCTTACGAGCGCACCGGACGCATATTAAATGTGTCATGCGTGCCATCCGATCCGCATTCACCGACGATCTTGGCTAACTATTTGACATCGCCCAATTGCGTCATCTGGAGCGCCGTGCTTGCATCTGCAGCAGTCCCTGGCATCCTGAACCCAGTGGTGTTGATGACGAAGAAACGCGATGGCACCCTCGCCCCCTACTCGTTCGGCCACAAATGGAAGGATGGTAGCTTGCGAACAGACATTCCGATCAAAGCGCTGAATCTCCACTTCAACGTCAACTTCACCATTGTCTCTCAGGTAAGCCCCAGTCCTCCAATCATGCGAATGACTCTCTAACATCTATTCAGGTAAACCCACACATCAACCTCTTCTTCTTCAGCTCCCGCGGAACGGTCGGCCGCCCAGTGACGCACCGCAAAGGCCGCGGCTGGCGCGGCGGCTTCCTCGGATCCGCCATAGAGCAATACATCAAGCTCGACCTGAACAAATGGTTGAAAGTTCTCCGCCACCTCGAGCTTCTTCCCCGCCCAATGGGCCAAGACTGGAGCGAGATTTGGCTGCAAAAGTTTAGCGGCACCGTCACCATCTGGCCAAAGACCATCCCCTCCGACTTCTACCATATCCTCTCCGACCCCAGCCCCGAGCGCCTGGCCCGCATGCTCCGCACGGGCCAGCAGAGCACCTTCCCCAAAATCCAGTTCATCAAGAACAGGCTGAAGATCGAATACGCCATCTTGGAAGGCTTGCATAGTCTCTCCCCCGACGGCACAGGCGCCAGCGCTACGGCCCCGAAACGGCCCTTCCCGTTGGAAGATGGAACAGGCGATGAGAGAGATGACCCTAGGGAAGGCCGCCTCGACCGGAATCTACCCGAGCGGAGCTCCGAGTACAGCTACGACTACGGCAAGGGCTTCTCAGACTTCTCCGATGACGCTATTGCGTCTGTTGAGAATAGCTCCGTAGACGAGAACTATGTGCCCAGACGACGCGGCGTTGCTGGTGCTGGAGATGGGGCGCAAGATGGACTGGGGACAGGCGAAAGACGCGGCAGCTTCTCGAGCTTGTTTAACCTTGAGGAGATGCGTCGGCAGTCGGCAGTTTTCTTCGATGACCCTGATCTCTATAGAGACGGGGAGAGCTCATAATCGCTCTTCTCTTGTTCTAGTCCTGGAGGTACTCTATACCTCCTATATGCTTATTTCGCATACACATGTGTGATTTTAACTTTATCTTGGCCCATCCAGTCCATATCCACTGTACATAAATCCGTGTTTCTTTCCTGTTGTCTTAGCGGTTAGCTTTCGAGACTGTATTTCAGGTTTCAGGTTTCTTCTGTTACAGTGTACGACTATTCTAGAGGAACCCGCCATCTCATCGCCAAATGGAAAGCATACATCATTGTGCTTGAGCATCCAGTCCTATTGACATCAACTACTGCCTGCTATGCAAAGTATAATCCCTCCAGTCGACTCAGCCTTGCGAAGCTCCCTCCTCCGAACCCCACCGACGTGGCGCCATGGCCCTGAGCGTTGAGTTAAACTAGATGCTGATCTCTGCTACCTCCCACGTCATGCTGCATGCACTAGCTAAGCAGGGCACGCCACACGCCCGTATCAATGCTTCATCAAACGCACTCCGGGGTTTGCGTACGGAGTATGAGATGTGGTGTTTCACGTGTTGGGGACCTGAGCCTGTTGGTTGGTAGGATGATTGCTTTGTTGATAGGCATGGATGAGGGGGTGGCGAGTCTCTCTGCCCTATCTTTGCAAGTTACTTTGTGATTGCACATCGGAGCAGATAGGGCCGTAATCCTAGACGAAGTGTATCTGAACGCCGCATGTTCTTATTGGACGGAGAGTAGCGCTGTAGTAGGGTATTAGCGTTTGAGGGGTGGTGGGTACATTTGTCCTATTCTGCGCTGTCCCTGTCCCATCTAATATCACGATATAACTTGGAGCGTTACGCAAGTAAGCAAACAAACGCAATCACAGTCAGATCACAAGCCAGGCCGCCGTGACCGCCTGTGCGGACTGGAAGTCGCCATTGAGCGCGTACAGGTTCTGAAGGGCGACTGCAGCTTCGCGCGAGAAGTCTTCCACGACATGCTGCGGATGGGAACGCGGATGTTGTGTTGCCGCCACGCCGAGGGTAGCCGGTTCGACACTCATGCTGGTATCAGTGTCGGCGTCGGGCATTGGAATGTCGTTGTCGGTGTCCTTATCCTTTGCCTGCGCTCCAATTGTAGTTTGAGCTTGATTGGATTGGGCTTGGGCTTGGGCTTGGATCTCCTTTCCGAGGTCAAGGGCGCGATGGTATCCTTCTACCGCGAGATGCGACAGGCCGAGGGTATGCCATACGCGCGCGAAATTGAACTCCATTTCTTGCCTTTCGATAAGAAGCGTGCCCTTTCGCTCGCGGATGCGTTTATACTCGTTCATGAAGGAGAGGCCTTGCATGATTTGGTAGTGGCGGTTCTCGGACTGTCGCTTCATCGAGTGGTGAATGTAGCAGAGGCCGATTGAGAGGAGGACGGCAGGATTCTTGTCGTCCAGTGCGTACGCGCGGAAGAAATAGTTGAGGGCTGGGTAGAAGCTGTTTCCGGAGTAGAGGATGTGACCGTAGAGGACAAGCAGTGCTACGTCCATATCCTCTGCTGGAATGGGGTTTCCTTGTTCGTCCTTTGTGGATAGTGCTGCTCGCTCCTTGTAGATTGATTCTCTGACGGCCTTGGTATGCCGGGCACTGGCGATGTGGTCCGGGATGGTAAAGTCGACGGCTTTGATCTGGCGCAGCATGAATTTCATCAAGGGCGAGGAGTGGAAAAGAGATCGTTGGGGGTCCCCGGTGAGACAGCTGAGCATGGAGAACAACCGGTATGTGTCTGTCACAAACTGATACTCCTTGATAAACCAGCGTGCTTCATTGGTGAGGGTTTCTTCGTCTCGGAGTCGGAGGGCAGAAGCTGTTGAGTTGGTCAGCGGTAATTGGGAAAATCTGGTCGGGATACTCACTGAACCAGCATACGTGGATCAACCGCGTGCTGGTCTTCGAGTGATACCATACACTCGCGTCGGCAGCGGCTCCTAGAGTGTCATATGCTTCGGCGGTTTCATCTTGACCTGCTACTGTAAGGGCATATTGCAAGAAAATGTCCAGCCATTCGTCAAAGCCGATGCCGTGGTAGTCTTTGGGGATTGTCGACGGAGCAGGCTCTTCGTCAGGCTCTGTGTGCTGTCAGCTAAGCCATGTAAGTCAAGGTTATGGGGCATGTCGTACTTAACGACTCTTGAAGTCGATTCGCCATTTCTTGTAATTCATCCATGAGGTTATTCTTGCCACCCTTGCTTTTATATCCAAGGAAGATCATTTTGCGTTGATCTGGATAGAAAACCCGATTAGAGCGGAACTCACGCAGCAAAGCGTCGGCAATATCAAGCCAGTCCTCCGATGCCTCGTCGTCCCCAGCTTGAAGCCTCGAGTCCAACTGCTTTAATTTTATATGCAAAAACTGTATGGTCTCGGTTTTCGACATGTCAACGGAAGGTTGTTCCTCAGATCCCACCGCAAAATCCATCGATCTGAACTCGCTTGCGAGCTCCTCGAGCCGAGTATCCTTCCGACGGCGATGGCTTCGCGTTTCTTGCCTTACTAGAAGAACGGCCTCGGTAACAAATCTGAGTGCCTGTTCGTTCATTCCTAAGCCTTCGTACATCTTGGCAAGCTGCACTCGAGAATCCATATTGCTGGAGTCATGCTCTGAAACAGTTAGGTAGCAGTTTTCTGCATCTTCTAGTTCGCCGAGAAACCTGTAGCAATCTCCCAAGGCCATGAAAAAGCTGACATCAGCGTACTCGGTGTGCTGAATGGGCCTGTAGAATCGGAGGGCGTCTTCGAACATCTCAGCCTCCTTGAGTGCATCGGCTGCTTCACGGAAAAGGTCACCGTAATCATGGAGTAAAGAAGTCTCTGAAGTATCTTCCGGCTTTAGCCATTTGAAGTGATGCTGAACAGCGTTAGTAGAGACGGTATCTCAAACTAGGCCCCAACTTACAAGGGCTTCATCGACATGTCGGTCTGGTAGTTTCAATCGGAAAAGACCAAGTTTGGTGCGGAACTCAAGTGGTAACCCTGGTCCATATGTATCGAGCGGCCACTTTTTCGGAACGTAGCCATGTGCTTTGATTCTTCGAGGAAAGTCGGCGTGGTCCCATTCGCGATCATCCTCGTCAAAATCATCCCACATGATGTCGTCTTTCCGCCCCAAGAGCCACCGAGAGACCGCTTTCGCAGCCTTGAGTCCTTCTGCATGTCGCCCCAGATAGGTATAGAGCTCGATATAGATGTTGGCGTCAGACCACGTGAACTCTGGAGTTTCCTCCGGACCCTGCATCATATAGTGCTGTATACTGTCTGACCAATAATCAAGTGCTTTGAGATAGTCATTCTGCTCAGAGTAGGTATCTGTTAGGAGTCGAAGTGCTCTTACGTTGTAAGGAAGATCCGAAAGAATCCTCTCATACTCAGTTACTGCTCGGCCGTTCTGCCCTAATCCTCGATAGATGGCAGCCCTCTGGAAGCGGGTGTTGTGGTTTTGAGGATCATTTGTTAGCACACGACTGTAACAGTAAAGGACGTCATTCAGTACACCCTCTCTGTCATCGCCCGCTTGTTCCATGATCATCCTCGCCACTTTCAACCACACCGTCGTATCTCTCGGCCGGGTGTGAGCACCACTGAACAGCGCCGTGACGGCCTTTTCCTTTTCGCCCTGGGCCAGGAAAATCTCTGACAGCAAGGAGTGGGCGGCAAATATCTCAGGGTTGATCTGGATAGCACGTCTGACAAGATCGATGGCACGGTCATAGTCCCCATCAATGAAGGCAGATGTTGCTTCCGAGTGCAAGAGCTTGAACTCCGGGCTGGGCTCAACCGGCTTGCGGGGGCCTCTCTTAATTCCCTTACCACCACGGGCGCCATATCGTCCAGAGAAGCGACCCGTACGTCGACGACGCCTGCGAGAGCCTCCTTCTGAATCGGAGGCTTCGACATCTTCATCCGAAATGTCCTCCCTGCAGCTGTCAGCTCTCAACTAAACTAATGTGCTGCAGTACTAACGATGATTCCTCGTCCGGCGACACTTCGAATGTGGAGTCTTCGGCAGAGTCATCCACGCCGTAGGCTAGTTGCTCTTCAACCGCAGATTGTTCATCCTCGAGTTCAGACTGCGCAGGCTCTTGTGACGCACTTTCTGCAAAGAGGTCCTTGTACAGGCGCGGGTCTATGACAGAAGTCTCAGTCGAGGCGGGCTGCTGAACCCCCTGCCAAGGATATTGGATAGTTTCATCAATGTCAGGGTAGGCAATCTCCCCGGGAAGGGGGCTGTGACTGGGGTCGTCGTCGCCGAAGTAGTCCATTTTGGCGTGTTATCATACTCTGGCGACCATCATTGGACGATGGGTCTGAGCGACGAGTCTAGACTTGGGCAGAGCCTCGGGGTCCGAATGGCCTGACGACGCACCCAACTGGCCAGACTCGATAGAGCAAGAGAGTTCCTGAACTAGCAGCGGGGAATAATATAAGGAAGAAAACAAGCAGCAGCGGGTGGTGAAGTTCTTCAGCGGACATGGGGACAATTCCCGAAGCGGACAAGCGCGTGCATAGCGTGACTAAGCTAGTTCATAAGGGCGTGCACAGCGTTAAATTTAGTCGGCTCGAGTCTTCTTCAGGCTCAATCTTGTTTCTGCTCCTCCGGCGATTCTGGCGAGACTCATCCTCTTCGCTTCCCCTTCTCTTCTTCGTCACCCCTCCATTTCCCACCCCTCGTCTTCTCTCCGTCCATTTCTTACTCTCCTTTTCGTCTCCCACCTCCCCTTCGTCGCATCGTCCCCCCTTTTGATTGATGCTCCAAGACTCGCCGTCGATCTGTGTTTGACACACTGTTGCAGAGTCCCCGACATCCTTTCGTTACGACACAAAAAGCCGAGGCAAGAACAAGAAAACAGGATTGGGAGGACACGGTCGAACTTCACGCTATCGCAAGTGGCTGCTGTGATCGAACGGGTCTACCACTCGCTTTCTCTGGGCCGTCCTCTTTGTTCCGCCGTCTTCAGTCAACTCCTTTGATGCCCTTTCGATTCGATTTCTCCAGAATCCGAGTCAGGTAGTGCAGCCACTGGACTGGCCTGTGCCTCAATCGACATCGTCTAATATTTGCGGTTGGGTTCTCGCACCTCAAGTCCCGACAAAAGCAACACCAGCGATCTCCCTTTGCGAAGTCGCTTCGCGTTCATTCTTAATCTTAGTACTCGCACTCTAATCCGGCTCCCGAGTCATCCCGCCCACGGCTTCGACAATCTACGCAAACTCAGCAGGTGCTGCAGGTGTTTTGCAGTAATATCTATCTTTCTGTATCTATTATTCACCGAAGCCCGCGAACGAAAGCCCCACCACACGTTCATCGTCTGGCGACTTGTCCTGAACCGCGACCACCGTCTTCATGGCCAGTCATATTATCGGCAACCGCAATAGCACCCCGGAAGCTACCAAATCCGCAGGTCTCCGCCCCCCTTCGGCCTCTCGCAATCTAGCTACCCACCAGCTGCGCGCGTCCGCCGACATGTCGGGTTTCCCTTCCCCGCTCTCTTCCCGCAGCATCCGCCCTGCATCCGAGGTGTACTTCAACCAGCAGGCGCAGACGCCAAGCAATGCGGAGGACCCTCTGGATCGGGCGGCACAGCAGTGGCTCGCGGACATTGATCAGTACGAAACCACTCTGGAAGAGATGGCTGCGGCAACGCTAGACCAGGATTTCAAGGATGAACTCAGTGCCATCGAGCAGTGGTTCCGCGTGTTGAGTGAGGCGGAACGGACCGCTGCCCTGTATGCTCTGCTGCAGCAGACCACTCAGGTGCAGATTCGTTTCTTCATCCAAGTTTTGCAGCAGATGGCTAAGAGCCACCCTATGTCGGGTTTGCTGTCCCCCGCAAACTTCGGGGAGAAAGGTATGTTCTCTTTGACCATTATTCTTGCCCGTGACTAACATGATACAAGATGCCATGTCCAACCGCCTGAACGATGCCATGTCAAAGCTCAGCGTTGATAGCTCTCGAAACTCTCTGGGCCGTCCTCCGCCTTCTCCGGGCGCCAAGCGCAACTCTGGTCTTGACTCGTCCACTATCAATGCCATGTTCCCGGATGCAGCTGCAGCTATTGCGAAGAAAAGGGCTGAATTCACTCAGCAAACAGGAAATGCGCCCCCATCCAACCGCAACAGTGCAGTGTTCAATGAGCGCACATCGTTCGTTGCACCCACTATTTCTGCACCTGACAACAGCGCAGACAACCTGGGCCAGCCACCAGTCTCACCCTGGGCTCAACGCGGTGCGTCGGAGCCTCAGCCACCGATCGCTCGGCCCAAGTCGTCATCCGGTCATCAGCCTATGGGACAGTTCAGCCAATCTGGCCTGCGCTCTCCTCTTCCGACGGCCCAAACTGCGACTATCCCCGCTCCCGAAATCGAAGCCCCGTTACTGTCTCCGTACAATGTTGGAAATGCCAGCTGGGCTTCCATGACCAACACCCCAATGACCGCAACCTTTGGTTCGCAGCTTGGAGCTCCTCACCAGGGTTCTGACATGGTGGCCAACGCCACGGCGATGAAGTTGGCTGCGCTGTCAACCGTGAACAACCGCATTGCGCTGGACGACGCTCGCAAGTACCGCCGCGCTCGGTCGAATGACGGTCAAGGAAGGAATGTTGCCAACAACCTTACCGCCAACAATATCCCCCAGGGAGGCCTGGCTAGCCCCGGCATCCCTGTTGCTGGACAGTTCTTGAATCCCCAGCAATTTGCCGCTCTGCAAGCCCAGCAACAGGCGGCAATGGCAGGTCAAAGGTCCCGGCCCACCTCACCCGGCATTGCTATGCAGGGTGGTGGTGCATTGGGACCTATGGGATTCACTTCCCCGCAGAACAACGGGTTCTTGGCTGCATATGATCCCAACAACCCGCTCATGGGCAACGGCCTGGGCGCGCTTGGCATGGGACAGTTTGGACTCGGTGGTCACGAAGGCTATCTCTCTGACCACTCCGAGGTTGCTCGTGGCCGCTCTCCTCGCGGTCGTCGCGGCAGCTCGAAGCCGCCAGAGGACCCCACCGACCCGAACCTTCTCAAGGATATTCCCAGCTGGCTGCGATCCTTACGCCTGCACAAGTACACGGATAACCTGAAGGACCTGAAATGGACCGACCTGGTTGAGCTCAGCGACAAGCAGCTGGAAGAGCGCGGTGTCAATGCGCTCGGCGCTAGGAACAAGATGCTCAAGGTGAGTTCGCTTGACACAATCCTAAATTTCTTATAACTGACTCTTTTTCAGGTCTTCGAACAGGTTAGGGAAGCCAAGGCCGAAGGCAAGTTCGGAGATGCATCGGCTTGATATGCACATGGTAGTTAATTGCGTTGGACATTGCGTTTATTTCACTTCGTTACACTCTCTCTGCTGCATTAATTTGATTAGATTGGCCTTGGGCATGAGTGACAGGATCCGATTATTTCCTATGAACGATCTTGGAGGAGAACGCTAACACCTGCTGGCCAGCCAGTGGAAGCCTGAGAGCTGATTGATTGTATGTTGTATGTACTGTTCGATGGATGTGATGTGATGACGGGGCGCTTGGGAGACCCGGCTGTGTCTCAGGCGCTCCTAATAATTACGACGAGCATGTAATGGTTGAGTCAATAGTGGCAAAATATTGTACAATTGGTTTATTCTATCATTTGAAGCTTGACTTGCAATGATGGACTTGGCAGGCTATATAAAAGCGGAGTAACATGGCAGAATCCCCGATAACTTCATCTCCAGCGGACGTACCTTATGCCACCCTCTAAGCAACGCCTTTGCTCCGTCAAATCTACAATCCATCCAAGAGAAAATCCGCCAAAATGCCACCAACAAGCCAAGAACTCTCGCTCCTCATCAACCCGCTCGTCCCTGAATCCGTCCAACACAACAACCGAGTCAGTCCCTGACCCCCCATCATCACCACCCGAACCAACTAACACAGAGACTCCAGGTCCTCACCCAACTCCATTCCCTAACTTCCTTCCTCCTCGGTCTGACCGCCGGAATACTCGCTCTCCAATCGGCCACCGGCTTCATCTTCTACTTCCTCGGCACAGTGTTGGTCTCGGGGCTGTTCCATGCGGCCTTGCTCTACCGGTCGGGCAGCAAAGGCGCGGGCGGGTTCTTCCCTGGCGTGGGAGGCGAAATCGAGGGACTTGTTGTGAGGCGAGATGGGGTTGTCAAGGACGCGGGCAGTGGCGCGAGGAAGAGCGCTTGGAGGGATGTGTGGTTTGGGGGTGGTGTGCTGGGCGAGGCGCTGAGTGGGTTTGTGCTAGGGTGGGCGG